>JAJSRW010000396.1:0-44576 GCA_022414725.1 Microglena sp. YARC | reverse complement strand
CTCCCAGGTTCATCAGCACAGTCATACCTATCTGATGTTAGAATTGTTTGAAAAATATTACGATAGAGTATGTTGAAATAATGCTTGATTGAATGTACCATGTTACTGCTCCCAGGTTTCATTCAGCACCAGTGGCATACCTATTGATGATAATTGTTGAAAAATAATAGAGTAGAGTAGTTTTGAAAATAATGCTTGATTTGAAGTCGTACCATGTATGCTCCCTAGCTTCATCAGCACATGGCATACCTATCTGATTCTAGAAACTTGTTTGAAAATATTAGATAGAGTATACTTGTTTTGAAATAATGCTTGGATTTGAAGTTACCGATGTTACTGTCCCAGTTCATCAGCACAGTGGCATACCTATCTGATGTTAGAATGTTTAAAATTAGATAGAAGTATGTTTTGAAGAATAATGCTTTGATTGAAGTACCATGTACTGCTCCAGTCATCAGACGTGCATACCTATCTGAGTTTAGAATTTTGAAATATTAAATAGAGTATGTTTTTTGAAAATAATGCCTTTGATTTGATTACCATGTTACTGCTCCCAGGTCATTCAGCACAGTGGCATACCATATCCGATGTAGAATTGTTTGATAATATTAGATAGAGTTGTTTTGAAAATAATGTTTGATTTGAAATGTACCATGTAATACTGCTCCCAGTTCATCAGACAGTGGCATAGCCTATCTGATTTAGAATTGTTTGAAAAATATTAATAGAGTATGTTTTTTTGAAATATGCTTTGATTGAATGTACCATTTACTGCTCCCAGGTTCATCGCACAGTGCATACTATCTGATCGTAAGAATTGTTTTGAAAAAGTTAGATAGAGTATGTTTTGAAAATAATGCTGTTGATTGACATGTACCCATGTTACTGCCTCCCAGGTTCATCAGACGAGTGCTACCACTGATGTTTAGAATTGATTTGAAAAATATGTAGATAGAAGTATGTTTTGAAAATAATGCTTTGATGTTGAAGTATGTACCATTACTGCTCCCAAGGTTCCATCAGCACAGTGCATACTATCTGAATGTTAGAATGTTGAAAATATTAGACTAGAGTATGTTTTGAAAAATAATCTTTCTGATTGAATGTACATGGGTTTACTGCTCCCAGTTCACAGCAACAGTGGCATCCCTATTGATTTAGGAATTGTATGAAAATATTAGAATTGAGTTGTTTTGAAATAATGCTTTGATTTGAAATGTACCATGTTAACTGCTCCCGGCTTCATCAGGCCACAGTGGCATACCTATCTGATTGTATAGAATTTTTGGAAATATTAGATAGAAGTATGTTTTGAACAAATAATGCTTTGATTGAATGTTACCATGTTAACTGCTCCCAGGTTCATCAGCACAGTGCATACCTATTGATGTAGTAGGAATTGTTTATGAAATATTAGATAGAGATGTTTTTGAAAATATATGCTTTGATTGAATGTACCATGTTACTTCTCCCAGGTTCATCAGCACAGTGCCAATACCTATTCTGATGTTAGAATTGTTTGAAAAATTAGAAGAGTATGTTCTGAAATAATGCTTTGATTTGAGATGTACCATGTTACTGCTCCCAGGCTTCAATCAGCACAGTGGCATACTATCTGATGTGTAGAAATGTTTGAAAATATCTAGATGAGTCATGTTTTGAAATAATGCTTTGATTGTAACTTACCATGTTACTGCTCCCAGGTTCATCAGCACAGTGTCATACCTATTGATGTTAGAATATGTTTGAAAAATTAGATAGAGTATGTTTGAAAATAATGCTTTATTGTGAAATGTACCCATGGGTTTTTTTACTTTGGCTCCCAGGTTATCAGCACAGCTGAGCATACCTATCTGATGTTAGAAATTGTTTGAAGAATATTAGAAGTAGAGTATGTTTTGAAAATAATGCTTTGATTTGAATTGTACCATGTTACATCTCCCAGTTCATCAGCACATTGGCATACCTATCTGATGTCAGAATTGTTTGGAAAATTAATAGGTATGTTTGAAATAATGCTTGATTTGAATGTACCATGTTACTCTCCCAGGTTCATCAGCAACAAGTGAGGCCATACCTATCTGTATTGGTATTAGAATGTTTAAAAATTTAGATAGAGTATGTTTGAAAATAATGCTTTGATCTTGGAATGACCATGTTACTCTCCCAGGTTCTCAGGCACAGTGGCATACCTATCTGATGTCTAGAATTGTGGAAATATTAGGATAGGAGTAGTTTTGAAAATAATGCTTTGATTTGAATGTACCATGTTACTGCTCCCAGGTTCATCAGCAATGTGCATACCTATCTCATGTCTCTTACGAATTGTTGAAATATTAGATAGAGTTATGTTTTGAAAATAAATGCTTAGAGTTGAATTGTACCATGTTACTGCTCCAGTTCGTCAGGCACAGGGGCAAACCACTTATCTGATGTCTTAAATTGTTTGGAAATAAATTATGATTAGAGTATGTTGAAGAATTAATGCTTTGATTTGAAGTCGTACCATGTTAACTGCCCCAGGTTCATCAGCACATGGTCATACCTATTCTGAATGTTAGAATTGTTTGAAAATATTAGATAGAGTATGTTTGAAATATCGTTGGTTGAATGTACCATGTTACGCTCCCAGGTTCATCAGACAGTTGGGCATACCTTATCTTCGATGTTAGAATGTTTGAAATATTAGATAGACGTATGTTTTGAAAATAATTGCTTTGATTTGAAGTGACCATGTTACTGCCTCCAGTTCATCAGCCACAGTGCTACCTATCTTGATCTTAGAATTGTGTTTTTGAAATATAGATCGAGTATGTCTTTGAAATAATGCTTTGATTTGAAGTACCTATGTTACTGCTTCAGGTCATTCAACACAGTGGTATATCTGTATTGTGTGTGCTGTGATATGTCGCGTGTGCTTTTTGTGTGTGCGCGCGTGTGTGTATCGTGCCGAGTGATGGATCTTATGTGCAATGGTGTGTTTGCGTGCTTGTGTGCGTGATGCGTGTTTTTGTGTGCCCGCGTGTGTCTGTAGTGTCATGTGTGGACCTTACTGTGTAATGCGGTGAGCTGTGTGCAGGTAGGGGGCACGTGTTTGTGTGCGTGTGATGGATTTACTGTGCAATGTGTGTATTGTTGTGTTGTTTTGTTTGCGTGTTCTCTGTTCGTGCTGATGACGTACGTGCTAATGTGCTGTGTGTGTGCGGGGTCTGTGTGTTCGTTGTGAAGTGGACGTACTGTGCAGTGTGATGTGTGCGCGTTGCGTGAGACAACCCTGCCCATGTCGCGACGTTCATGCGCAGGTGACGTTGGCGAAGCCAGGTCGCGCGAACCCAGTAGGTATAAGGGGACCTCTCCGTTTTGTAACCGGTTGCACAGTGCGGTCCCTTGCTACATTGAGGCGGTAAGTAAAAAATCAAAGTAAATCTCTCACACTATCTTCGGATGCATTTTATCTCTCTATAGCAATTCAAGGGAATGATGGAGTTGAGTTTTTTCGAAAAAGGTCGGGAGTCGAACTTTGGTATCGCAAATTTTTGCCTGCGAATCTGAGAATTCTGGAGAGATTTGACCTCGAATAACAAGTACGAAGTTCTGACCCCTGAACCACAATTCATCCGAATTGCTATAATGGTCAGTCATCCATTTCCCAAACCCCTAAGCTGATTCATCACCTGTTCTCGTCCCATTCTTGCTGAAGGTGTCATCGAAGAAGAAGTCCCTGGTGGTGGGATTGGGGTGGAGTGGTGTGGGTGGGTGAGGTGGAGGGGTGAGGTGGAAGTTGGGTGGTAGGGGTGGAGTGGATGGGTGGGGTGGAGCTGAGATGGGTGAGGTGAGGTGAGGTGGGGTGAAGTGAGGTGGAGTGGGGTGGAGTGGAGTGTGGTTGAGCAGTGGAGATGGCGGTGAGGTGAGTGAGTGACGGTGGAGTGGAGTGTATGGGTTGCGGTGAGTGAGTAGCGGTTGGAGTGGAGTGTGAGTGGAGGAGATGGTGTGAGATAGAGAGTGAGGTGGGGTGAGTGTGTGGTGGGTTGAGGTGTAGTGGAGGAGATGGGGTAGAGTGAGGTGGATGTGGTGGGTGAGTAGGATTGAGTGAGTGAGGTGAGGGGTGGTGGGTGGATGGGGGGTTGAGTGATGGTGGGTGAAGGTGAGGTGAAGTGGCGGTGGGAGTTGAGTGTGGGTGGGTGGAGAATGGGAGATAAGGAGTGAGGTGGTGACGATGGGTGGATATGAGTGGGATGTGATGGGTGGAGTGGGTTGGGTGGAGTGGGGTGGAGTGGGTGGAGTGGGGTGGAGTGGAGAGGGGTAAGGTGGTGGGGCGAGTGAAGCAATAGGGTGGGCTGGGGGGGGCAGGTGGAGTGGGTGGGAAAGGATTGTCGGGATGAAGTGGAGTTGGGGTGGGGTGGGGATGGGTGGTGGGTGAGGTGGAGTGGGGTGAGGTGGAGTGTGGTGGAGTCGGGGTGAAGTGGGAATGATTGAGGGGTGGGTTGGGGGATGGTGCGGCGAGTGGAGTGGGTTGGAAGTTTGGCAGATGGAGGAAGTGGGAGTGGGTGGAGTGGGTGAGGTGGAGTGCTGGGTGGGATAGAAAGAGGGTGGGGTGAGGTTGGAGTGGGTGGGTTATGGAGTGGGTGGGTTGGAGTGGGATGGAATTGGAGTAGTGAAGTGGGGGTGGGGTGGCGAGCTGGGCGAGAGTGGGTTGGGGCGAGATGGGGGCGAAGTGGGTTAGTGTGGATGGAGTGGAGTGGAGTGAAGTGGGGTGGAGTGGTGTGGGGTGAGTGCGGGTGAGGAGGAGTGAGGTGGAGTGGGTGGGGCGCGGTGAGTGGTCGGTGGGATTGAATTGATTGGAGTGGGGTGCGTGGGGCGGGAGGGGTGAGAGGGTGGAGTTGGGATGGAGTGGGTGGGGTGAGGTGGAGAGGGTAGTTGAGTGGGTGGAGTGGGATAGGGCTGGAGTGGGTGGAGTGGATAGGGGTGGAGTTGGGGTGGAGTGGATAGGTTGAGTGGGTGGAGTGGATAGGGGTGGAGTGGGTGGGTGCTGGAGGTGGGATGGAGTGGAGTGAGTGGGTGGAGTGAGTGAGTGAGTGAATGGGGTGAGGTGAGTGGTAAGGTGGATGGGGAGGGGTTGGAGTGGGGTAGAGTGGGATGGAGTGGATTGGAGTGGGGTGGAGTGGGGTGAGGTGAGGTGGAGTGGAGGTGAGGTGGAGTGCGGGTGCAGGTGGAGTGGGTGAGGTGGAGTGGGTGGAGTGGAGTGGGGTATTATATAAAGGGTGGAGTGGGTGAGGTGGAATGAGGTGGGAAGTGGGGTGATCTGCACTCATCCTGATCCTGCCACACTGTTAAATAGCATAAATCCTGTCTGTAAATAACTAGGGACCGGCATTACCGGTACCATATGATGTTGACAGACCAAAGCCAGAACGAGTACCAAATATCCTAAAAATTGCAATTCACATGATATTGTATATACATAGCAGTAACTCCAGCCTAGCTAGACTGCTGGATAACATATGTTATCATATGATGACATGATATCATATGATATCAATATCCCCGTTCCTAGAAAAAACACAAAGCAGGCAACCTGACACAAATCCTAATCACCACCCCACTCATCCTAATCCTGCAAACACAGAATAACACAAAGCAGGCAACCCCGAACTATCTATCATCTAACCAACCACCCACTCATCCTAATCCTGCCACACCGGAATACACGCAAAGCAGGCAACCTGAAACCATCCTAATCAAACAACCATCCTAACCCTGCCGCACCAGAATACCCGAAACTATCCTATCATAACAACCATCCTACCCTGCCACACTCAGAAATACCCGAAACTATCCTAAAACACCATCCTAACCCTGCCACACCAGAATACCCGAAACTATCCTAATCAAACACCCATCCTAACCCTGCCACACCAGAATACCCGAATCTATCCTAATCAAACACCCATCCTAACCCTGCCACACCAGAATACCCGAAACTATCCTAATCAAACAAACATCCCAACCCTGCCACACCAGAATACCCGAAACTATCCTAATCAGACAAACATCCCAACCCACCTGGGCACAAGCAAAAACGCACAGCAGACAACAAAAAACTCACCATTGATGTGGCCTACTAAATCCGCACCTTTCAAACGTTTCCAATGTCCCTAACAATATGATGACTGCCACCCATCATGTCTCCCCACCCACTCACCTACGACTGAGCCACACAGTCACCCAAACCCTACCATCATCTGAATAGACTTACCATACCAGAAAAAACGCAAAGCAGAAAGAAAAAACGCAAAAGCAGACAACAACCAAACCAACCAATAACGCAGAGCAGACAAAAAACGCGAAGTAGACAAACGCAACCAACACCAACCAAAAACGCAAGCAGACAACCAACTAAAACAACAAAAAACCTAAGTAGACAACCAACCAACGACTAAACCAAAAACGCAAAGCAGACAACACAAAAAAAAAGCTAAGAAGACAACCAACCAACCAACCACCAACAACACAACCAAAAACGCAAGCAGACAACCCGAAACTCACCAATGCTGTAGCATCATATTCATCATATTCCAGGTGAGGGACATTGCCAAGGTATGAAAGGTGGGGAGTTAGTATGGTTCGGTCTTATTATGTGTGGCTCAGTCGTATTGTGGTGGGTGGCAGATGGGGTGGCAGGTGTGGGCATTCATCATCATATTCCAGGTGAAGGACTTTGCTAAGGTGTGAAAGGTAGGGGGTTAGAAGGCCATGTTTTGGTCTTGTTTCGAGAGGAAGGCGGGATGGGGTGGGATGGGCATTAGTTGGTTGGGGGTGGGGGTGGGGTTGGGGTGGGGGGGATGAGCTTTGGTGGGTTTTTTTGCTTTGCGTTTTTGTGTGTGTGGCAGGATTCGGATGGAGGGTGGGTGGGTGAATGTGTGGCTCGGTCGTAGTTGGGTGGGTGGGCAGATGGGGTGGCAGTCATCATATTGTTAGGGACATTGGGAACGTTTGAAAGGTGGGGAGTTAGCGTACCACAGCATTGGTGAATGTTGGGGTTGTCTGCCTTGTGTTTTTGGTTGGTTGTCTGCCTTGTGTTTTTGGTTGGTTTTGGTTGGTTGTCTGCCTTGTGTTTTTTGGTTGGGTTTTGGTTGGTTGTCTGCCTTGTGTTTTTGGTGATTTTGTTGGTTGTCTGCCTTGTGTTTTTTGTTGGTTTTGGTTGGTTGTCTGCCTTGTGTTTTTGGTTGATTTTGGTTGGTTGTCTGCCTTGTGTTTTTGGTTGGTTTTGGTTGGTTTTGGTTGGTTGTCTGCCTTGTGTTTTTGGTGTTTTGGTTGTTGTCTGCCTTGTGTTTTGGTGGTTTGTTTTGTCTGCCTTGTGTTTTTGGTGGTTTTGGTTGGTTGTCTGCTTTGCATTTTGTCTGATGTGCAGGATTAGGACGGGGGACACGTGGATGAAAGTGTGGCTTGGTCGTAGGTGGGTGGGTGAGCAGATGGGGTGGCAGTCATTATATTGTTAGGGAGATTGGAAACATTTAAATGGGGAGTTAGTAGGCCACAGCAGTGGTGAGTGTCAGGGTGTCTGCTTTAACGTTTGTGTGGGTAAGATCATTCAGAAGAAGATGAATTGGTAGAGCAACACCAACTATCCATTATGAATGGGGGTCAAGGGGGTGGTGGTGGTGGTGGTGGTGACTCACTGCATAATCTTTCTGATGCATCTTGTAGCGCAACACCTGTAGCCCCTCTCCATTATGAATCGAGGTCAAGGTGGTGGTGGTGGTGACTCACCGCATCATATTTCTGATGCATCTTGTAGCGCAACACCTGTAGCCCCTTTCATTTATGAATCGGGGTCAAGGTGATGGTGGTGGTGGTGGTGGTGAATGGTGGTGGTTGTGGTGATGATGGTGGTGATGTCGTGGTCGGTGTGATGGTGGTGGTGGTGGTGGTGATGATGTTGGTGGTGGTGGTGATGATGTTGGTGGTGGTTGTGATGATAATGGTGGTGGTGGTGATGACGGTGGTGGTGGTGGTGGTGGCGACTCACCGCACCATATTTCTGATTCATCTTGTAGCGCAACACCTGTAGCCCTTCTCCATTATGAATCGGGGTCAAAGTCCAGTCAGCTAAGCGCCTCTCGATTCCTGGCAGTAGTGTGGGCAGGGGTGGGGGTTGGGAATGGGGGTGTCAGACCCGGACATCACCAGCGTGTTGGTGGGGACAGGATGGGGTTGGGAATGGGGGTTGGGGTTGGGAATGGGGCCGGGGTTGGGAATGGGTTGGGAATGGGGTTTGGGGGTTGGGAATAGGGATGGGGGTGGGGTTTGTGTGTGTGCGGGGGTGGGGGTGGGGTTGTAGGGGGGGGGGGCGGGGGCAGGTTGGGAATGGGGGCGGGAGCAGGGGTGTGTGAGGGGGTGGGGGTGGGAATGGGGGCGAGGCTAGGAGTGAGGGTGTTTGACCCAGACATCACCAGCGTGTGGGTGGAGTGTGGGTGAGGAGTGTGGGTGTGAGGAGTGTGGGTGAGGAGCGTGTGGGTGAGGAGTGGGGCTGGGAATTGGGGTGTCAGACCCAGACATCACCAGCGTGTGGCTGTGAGGAGTATGGGTGAAGTGTGGCTGAGGAGCGTGGGGGTGAGGAGAGTGGGTGGAGTTGGGTGAGGGTGGATGCCCCCCGCGCTTCGCAATCTGCCTATACTGTGCTACGCCACAATCCCGAATTCAAAAGCCTGAGTCTCAACTTTGCTACACAGTCTCAACTTTGCTACCCAACTGGACTGATGAGCGCCATGTCTTGGGTACTGGAGCTGATGGTTGTAGTGAGTTGGGTCGGCATTAATTAATTAATTAAACATAAACAATACAAATACACATTAAACCATTCATTCTACAGCGACTCACTGTGTTTGTTGTGATGACATTAATTAATTCAACAATTCGCAGAATCAGAACATCTCATCCACTCCCAACAATAGTCTTACCTTAAAGACAGCCCCTCCCCCCACACCCACACGCACCCATTCACCCCCCTCCTCCACCACCACCACCACCACACACACACACCCCACACCCCCCACCCCACCCATCCACCCCCCTTCTCCACCACCACCACCACACACACACAACCCCTCCCCACCCCCACCCCCCTCACCCATCCACACCCACCCACCAATCTACCCACACTCACTCTCGGGGTCATCTCATCCTTTCCCCGAACGAAGAACATGCTGTTGGATGTCCTGATGCTGTTCTGCAAAGTCTTGCCGCCTTCTCCTCCCCCACCCACCCACCCCACTCACACAGCCCTCCCCATCAAACACACACACAGCCCCCCCCCACACACACACCCACACTCACTCTCGATCATCTCATCCTCCCCTCGAACAAAGAACATGCGATGGATGTCCTGATGCTGTTCTGCAAAGTCTTGCCGCCTTCTCCTCCCCCACCCACCCACCCACACAGCCCCTCCCCCATCAAACACACCCACAGCCCCCCCCCCCCCCCCCCCCCCCCCCCCCCCCCCCCCAACACCCACACCCACACTCACTCTTGATCATCTCATCCTCCATCGAACAAAGAACATGCCGTTGGATGTCCTGATGCTGTTCTGCAAAGTCTTGCCGCCTTCTCCTCCCCCCCCCTCCCCCCTACCACCCACCCACCCACACAACCCCTCCCCCATCAAACACGCACACAGCCCCCCCCCCACCCCCCCACCCAACACCCACACTCACTCTCGATCATCTCATCCTCCCTCGAACAAAGAAACATGCCGTTGGATGTCCTGAAGCTGTTCTGCTAAGTCTTGCCGCCTTCTCCCCCCCACCCCCCCACCCACCCCACCCCCAAACACAGCCTCTCCCCCATCAAACACACACACAGCCCCCCCCCCCAACACCCACACTCACTCTCAATCATCTCATCCTCCCCTCGAGCGAAGAACATGCCGTCAGATGTTCTGATGCTGTTCTCCTCGGTTTTGCCGCCTCCTGCTCCAGCCACGACACCCGACCGTGCAAGACGCTTCAATGCTTTCTCTCGGATTGTATCGCATTCCTCTGCGAGAAAAAAACAGAGAGTTTGCAGGTTTTAATATGTGCCATTTATTTAAAAACCATTACATTGCATTGTCAAAGTTTGTTTTTGTGTCTTGCGTGCCATTGCTGGTGCTGGTGCCATGCACCTGTGCTTCTCTCAAATTGAATCGCATTCCTCTGCGAGAGAAGAAAAGTTCGATGCAGCGTCGCCTGCGACGCTAAAAATTGGCGAAGAGTGATCGCGAGGGGGCGACAGGTGGCAACGGAAGCGAGGTAGTTACGAGGCCGTTGGCTGACGTGTCGGGCTTCATAACGGTCAGATGGATGGACGGACAAATGGGTAACACTGGGTGCTCCCGCCCCCCAGAAGGGGGGGCTCCGCCAAAAACAGAGAGTTTGCTGCTTTTAATACGTTCATGGTTTGTGCCATTGATTTAAATGCCATTACATAAAATTGTCAAAGTGTGTTTGTGTGTCTTGCGTGCAATTGCTTGTGCTGGGGCCAAGTGCTTGTGCTTCTCTTGAATTGCATCGCATTCCTCTGCGGAAGTAGATAACAGTGAGTTTTCGGGTTTTAACATGTTCCAGCCACGACACCCGGCCGTCCCTGTCAACCGCCATGGTACCTTAGTACAGGTAAAGTAGCAGCCCGTTAATATGTTCCAGCCACGACACCCGGCCGTCCCTGTCAACCGCCATGGTACCTTAGTACAGGTAAAGTAGCAGCCTGTTAATATGTTCCAGCCACGACACCCGGCCGTCCCTGTCAACCGCCATGGTACCTTAGTACAGGCAAAGTAGCAGCCCGTTAATATGTTCCAGCCACGACACCCGGCCGTCCCTGTCAACCGCCATGGTACCTTAGTACAGGTAAAGTAGCAGCCCGTTAATATGTTCCAGCCACGACACCCGGCCGTCCCTGTCAACCGCCATGGTACCTTAGTACAGGTAAAGTAGCAGCCCGTTAATATGTTCCAGCCACGACACCCGGCCGTCCCTGTCAACCGCCATGGTACCTTAGTACAGGTAAAGTAGCAGCCCGTAAATATGTTCCAGCCACGACACCCGACGCTACAAGACACTTCAGTGCCTTCTCTCGGATTGCTCCGCATTCCTCTGCGGGAGTAGATAACAGAGATTGTAATATGTGCCATTGATTTAAATGCCATTACATTACATTACATTACATTACATTACATTACGTTGTAAGAGTGGTTTTGTGTGTCTTGCGGGTCATTGCTTGTGCTGGTGCTGGTGGCGATGCTTGTGCTTCTCTCGAATTGCATCGCATTTCTCTGCATGAGTAGATAACAGAGAGTTTGCAGGTTTTAATATGTTCCAACCACAACAACCCTGTGCAAGACGCTTCAGTGCATTCTCTCGAATAGCATCACATTCCTCTGCGGGAGCAGATAACAGAGATGGTAATATGTGCCATTGATTTTAATGCCAGTACATTACATTGTCAAGTGTGTTTGAGTGTCTTTCGCGCCATTGCTTGTGCTTGTGTTTCTCTCGAATTGCATCACATTCATCTGCGGAAGTAGATAACAGAGATGGTAATGTGTGCCAATGATTTTAATGCCAGCACATTACATTGTCAAAGTGTGTTTGTGTGTCTTTCACGCCATTGCTTGTTCTGGTGCTTCTCTCGGATCGCATCGCATTCCTCTGCAAGAGAAGATAACAGAGATGCTGCCGGGTTACTACAAAACATACGCGTTTGGCGGGGTACTACAAAACATACGCTTTTGGCGGAGCCCCCCCCCCCCCCCCCCCTTCCCTTATGGGGGGCGAGATCCCCCAGGGTCACCACATTGTCCGTCTGAAACACGAAACAGGTAACCCTGGCCCTAACTGTCTAGTAAACCCTGGCTGGCGCCCGCTGCACTTAATTTCTTTGCCACCTGTCGATAGCCAACACTCTCCGCCAATTTTCTGCACAGCTTGCGACCCCTAGGACTTGTTACAAGCCACTGTATGTTTTTGGAGCCCATCTACGTGAATCAAGTCAAAACAAACGGCTGAGCCTCGCGACCTAAAGTTACTTGCCAAGCACTGCCAGCAAGAAAGTTGAAGACCCTCATCTATGTTTTCACCCTAAATGGAACAAGTCCTAGGCAGCGTCGTCTGCTGCTTGTCCGGTAAATCGGCGGAGAGTCTTGGCTACTGAAACGACAGGTTACAACAGAATCCTGTTATGAGAGATTTAGTTTAGACAGTTGGCTTCGTGTGGTCGGACACACAGACAAACAACGGGGTGACCCTGGGGGTTTCCCCCCCCCCAGAAGGGGGGGCTCCACCAACAATGTAGTACCCTGCTGTGCTCCCTTGTTTCCCTGGGTATCGCACGAGGGTGGACAAGGAATTGGCAGTGGGCGGTTAGCAGCAAAGAGTTGGTTGAAGAAGCATGTAACAATTCAAATCCAAATTCATGCAGGCGTCAGGGGTTTCGAAGGGCCAGCAAGTGGGTGGTGGGAGCCCTGGACTGTACTATCTTAATCGCGTACCGTTAGGGCCTGGTGGTAGCACTGGACAGTACTACAGTATCGTAAATGCGTACCGTTAAAAGTAGTGGTAGCACCGGACTGTACTATGGAATCCCAATTGCGTACCGTAACAGGTGGTGCTAGCGCCGGACCGTGCAACGGTTTTTTTTCTAATTGCATGCTGTCATAGGTGGTGGTTGCGCTGGACTGTAGCGCCGAATCTTAATTACGTACCGTCAGATAGGAAGTGATGGTGTAGGTATATTCTGGCATCTGCATCCAGCACCTGGGTATTGGGCAAGAAAAAAGGGGTGGGTGGGGTTGGTGTGGGTGGGTGGGTGGGGTTGGGGTGTGGTTGGGGTGGGTGGTGGGTGGGTGGGTGGGTGTGGTTGGGGTGGGTGGGTGGGTGTGGTTGGGGTGGGTGGGTGGGTGTGGTTGGGGTGGGTGGGTGGGTGGGTGGGTGGGTGGGGGAGGGGGGTATGTGGGTGGGTGGGTGGGGGTATTTAGCAATAAAAGGGGACAGTGGATGGGATGAGCAAGTGGTGTATTGAATCATTTGTGGGGGTGGGGTGGGGGTGGGAGGGGGGGTGGGGGGGTATTGAGCCATGAAAGGGGGCAGCAGATGGGATGAGTGAGTGGTGCATCAAATGATTTGTGGGGGTGGGGTGGGAGGGTATTGAGCCATGGAAGGGGGCTGTGGATGGATGAGCGATCGGCTTTTTTGAATCATTTGTGGGGGTGGGGGCCTGGGGGGGGGGTGGGGTGGGAGGGTATTGAGCCATGGAAGGGGGCAGTAGATGGGATGAGCGAGTGGGGCATTTAATCATTTGTAGGGGTGAAGGCCTGGGGTGGGGGTGGGGTGGGAGGGGTATTGAGCCATGGAAGGGGGCAGTAGATGGAATGAGCGAGTGGCGCATTGAATCATTTGTAGGGGTGGGGGCCTGGGGTGGGGGTGTGGTGGGAGGGTATTGAGCCATGGAAAGGGGGCAGTAGATGGGATGAGCGAGTGGCGCATTGAATTATTTGTGGGGGTGGGGGTGAGGGTGGGGTGGGGGTGAGGGTGGGGTGGGGTGGGAGGGTGGGTGGAGGGTTATTGAGTCATGGAAGGGGGCAGTAGATAAGATGAGCGAGTGGCGCATTTAATCATTTGTGGGGGGTGGGGGTGGGTGGAGGGGTATTGAGCCATGGAAGGGGGCAGTAGATGGGATGAGCAAGTGGTGCATCAAGTCATTTGTGGGGTGGGGGTGGGGTGGGGTGGGAGGGTGGGTGGGTGGGGTGGGAGGGTATTCAACGATGAAAGGGGGCAGTGGATGGGATTAGCAAGTGGTGTATTGAATCATTTGTGGGGGTGGGGGTGGGTGTTGGAGGGTGGGTGGAGGGGTATTGAGCCATGGAAGGGGGCAGTAGATGGGATGAGCAAGTGGTGCATCGAATCATTTGTGGGTATGGGAGGTTGGGTGGGGTGGGGGAGTTGGTGGGGGGTATTGAGCCATGAAAGAGGGCAGTGGATGTAATGAGTGAGTGGTGCATCAAATCATTTGTTTGGGTGGGGGTGGGGTAAGAAGGTGGGTGGGGATGGGGATATTGAGCGATGAAAGGGGGTACTGAGCAATGAAAGGGGGCAGTGGATGGGATGGGTGAGTGGTGCATCGAATCATTTTAGGGGGTGGGAGTGGGGTGGGAGGGTGGGGGGTGGAGGGGAGGTATTCAACGATGCAAGGGGGTATTGAGCAATGAAAATGGGCAATGGATGGGATGAGCGAGTGATGCATGGAATCATATTCACCGTTTAATTTCAGTTTATCATTGCTTTTTTTGTATGCTCCTCCTGTCACAGTTGAGGAAATCCCTTAAGCCTATTTGGCCAACCCCTGGACTGTCACAACAACATACTGTTTCATTTTTAGTCTACGCGTAGCAGCTTCTAGACAGCTATTTCCATCCATCCTTGGGACAAACCTGAAGCTAGCTTGTGCGTCTGAAGTTTGACATTGCGGGCATTTCAATGCAACTGAAAGCTTTGGGCTAAACCCAGTGGCTGGCTGTTGGAGCTGGCTGGAGCTATGTAAGCACATTCAAATAAGTTCAATTTCAAATAAATAAGTTCGAGTTCAAATAAGTTCAAATTCAAGTTCGAGTAAGAGAAAAAACCTGAACTATAAACCCCTTGTAACTACATTCAGAACTACCAAGTGTGGGTAGTGTTGGCGTTTACAACCTTACTTTGATTTTAATTGTTCATGTCATTGCGTAAGATGGCGAATAGCTATTGCCATGAGTAGCCCCAAAATAATAGCAAGTAGCTATGCCATTGCAATTATGGTATTTGCAATAGATAGCATTCCTCGTACCCATGGATAGCATTCCTCATATACCCTCATTCACCATGCTATTTTTAATAGCTATTTGAACTAGCAGAATTACAATTGTATGGGCATGCCAAATGCTATTCAAATAGCTATTGAAGTGATGGGTATGCCACAACGCCCCCAAATAATCGCTGATAGCTACAGCCAAGCGTAGCCCCAAGATAAAGCAGTGAAAATGGCTGTTGGAGCTGGCTGGCATGGGGTGGGTTGAAGGTATTGGAATTCAGAAATTTGAAACTCGGAAATATTTCAACTTTATACACTCCGTTTTTCTACTGTCGTACTGACGGCAAAAATGATATTGGGGACTCTTAGCAATTCAGGGGATAATTTGGATTTGGATTTGGATTTGGATTTTCGAAGCCTTCTTAGTTTGTATTTTGTACTTTGTACCACACAGTTGAGAATTTGGCCTGAGAATTCTGTCGTTTTGGCCTGAGAATTGAGAATTCTGAGAATTCTGAGAATTGTCGGAAATTTTGCCTGAAAAGGTGGAGGTATGAAGTACGAGCTACAAGATCCAAATCAATATGTTATCAGTTTCCCAAATCCAAAATGACAGTTTTTAATCAAAATTTGGATTTCATCTTATGGAAAAGATAAGTATGAGCCACAAGATCCAAATCCAAAACTAAATTCCTTAATCAAAATCTAGATCCCCTAAGTTGCTATAATATAGGAATAAATATGCGTTATGCTGTTTAACCTTCAAGACATGAGTAACTTGTAGACTTTAATAACATGTTTTTTGTTTATTTGCAATTTATATTTTGCATTTTTTCATTTTGTCAAGTAACGCAACAACATAGGAAGTACACATGCGTTCTACTGCTTTGACTTATATGACATCAGTAATTTGTTAGTTTTGTCATTTGCCATTTTGCCATTTTGTTAGGCAACACAATAACAACATAGGAAGCATACATGCGTTTTATTGTTTTGACTTATGTGACATCAGTAACTTGTTTTCTTTTGTCATTTGTCATTTTGCCATTTTGTCAAGCAACACAATAACAACATAGGAAGTATATAGGTACTCTACTGTTTTGACTTGTACGACATCAGTAACTTGTAATTCTGCTTTTGTCATTTTGTCTTTTTGCCATGTTGTCAATTAACGTAATAATATAGGAAGTGTGTATGCATTCTACTATTTTGCCTAACATGACTTGAGTAACTTGTAATTTTGTCTTTGTCATTTCGCCATTTTGTTAATTAACGCAATATCATAGGAATTATTTATGCGTTCTACTTTGACTTATATGACTAGAGTGACTTCAGACCATACTAGACTTCAGTCACTTTTATTTGTGTGACATTTTGACGTTTTGTCATTTCGTCTAGCAACTCAATAACATAGAAATATTTCATAGGAATATAACATAGGAATATATCATAGGAATATATCATAGGAATATAACATAGGAATATAACATAGGAATATAACATAGGAATATATCTTAGGAATATAACATAGGAATATATCATAGGAATATAACATAGGGAAATAACATAGGAATATAACATAGGAATATAACATAGGAATCTAACATCGGAATATATCATAGGAATATAACATAGGGATATAACATAGGAATATAACATAGGAATAAATCATAGGAATATAACATAGGGATATAACATAGGAATATAACATAGGAATATAACATAGGAATATATCATAGGAATAAATCATAGGAAAATAACATAGGGATATAACATAGGAATATAACATAGGAATATAACATAGAAATATTTCATAGGAATATAACATAGGGATATAACATAGGAATATATCATAGGAATATATCATAGGAATATAACATAGGAATATAACATAGGAATATAACATAGGAATATATCATAGGAATATAACATAGGAATATATCATAGGAATATAACATAGGGAAATAACATAGGAATATAACATAGGAATATAACATAGGAATCTAACATCGGAATATATCATAGGAATATAACATAGGGATATAACATAGGAATATATCATAGGAATATATCATAGGAATATAACATAGGAATATAACATAGGAATATAACATAGGAATATAACATAGGAATATAACATAGGGATATAACATAGGAATATAACATAGGAATATAACATAGGAATATATCATAGGAATATAACATAGGGAAATAACATAGGAATATAACATAGGAATATAACATACGAATATATCATAGGAATATAACATAGGAACATAACATAGGAATAAATCATAGGAATATATCATAGGAATATAACATAGGAATATAACATAGGAATATAACATAGGAATATATCATAGGAATATAACATAGGAATATAACATAGGGATATAACATAGGAATATAACATAAGAATATATCATAGGAATATATCATGGGAATATAACATAGGAATATAACATAGGAATATAACATAGGAATATAACATAGGAATATAACATAGGAATATAACATAGGAATATAACATAGGAGTATAACATAGGAATATATCATAGGAATATAACATAGGAATATAACATAGGAATATAACATAGGAATATCACATAGGAATATAACATAGGAATATAACATAGGAATATATCGATCCAAATTCAGATCATCCCCTGAATTGCTATTCCAGCAGATACCTTGCGTATCATGTTACTTTGCAATGTCATGTGTTGACTAGCCACCAAAGTACGCTCACCTACCACTGTGCCTGCCGTATACTCCCACCCATGACCCACCCACCTCAATTGACGGCTTGTCCTGGATTGATTACACCCCCACCTATGGCTTCCTGTTCCAGCTAGCATGCTGGCTTTCATCTCGCCCCCCCACCCACCCACCCACACACACACACACACACACACACACACACACACACTCACACTAACACTAACACTAACACCCGCCCACACCCTACCCACACCCTACACCTCCCTATCCCCCCCACTCCCCTACCCCCCCCCCCCCCCCCCCCCCCCCCCCCCCCGACCCACACCTCGACCCCCCCCAATTCCTCTCAACCTGCATCCCATCACCTACGTATCCACCTACCTACCCCCCCACCACACACACACACACACACACACACACACACACACACACACCACCACACACACACACAACTCATCATCTACCCACCTCCATCCAAGACTTATTGTATCCTGTGTCAATCAAGCCCTGAAATTGAATGCAAGAACCTAACATACCCTGAAATGACCTGAAATAGCCTGAAATAGCCTGAAATATATATGGCCCACCTCCATCCAAGACTTCTTGTCTCCTGTGCCATTCAAGCCCTGCAAAGCCCGAGCTGCGCTGGCAGACTCCAACAGCAACGCAGCTGCTATAACTGCAACTGTCAATCCAAGTGCCATTTGCGCCATGCTTGCCGCACAAGCGCGGTGTTCAGTTAGATGATCGAATTCTGGTCGAAAGAAAAACGGACAAATAGAAGGCGTAAGGAGTGGTGAACGTGGAAGGAGCAAGACAGTGTTGGCAGAAAGATCGTAACACGTCGGATGATCTGGCGGGGGTGAGAAAGGAAAACGCAAAACAGGGAACAAGAGCGGGTAAGGATTCCGAGCCAAATTGCAGCAAGCTAGTGAAGGGTAGCAACGGCCTGTTGACCTCGGTCGTATCGTTCGAAGAAGACTGAGTATGGAGTTGGATGTGGAAATCCGGGTCCCTAGGGTCCGTGCTCCCAGGGGGGCGAGCGGGCGCGGGCGGGGGGCTCTGCCTCAGATACGGCGCCAGCTCTGTACGGCGCAGTACGTTGGTTGCATGGGTGCACTTTTTTCATGCGCAAACTTTTGACAACCCAGTTCCCATTTCTTCATTTGCAGCGTTAGGCATAGCTTCCTTATTGCATCGCGCCTCCTTCCGGCTGTGACTGTCGAGCCGCTTACCTGAGAGAGTAAACAGGTCGTAACCCTTCTGCCGGATCGATCGGCCAGAGATGGAAAAACTATTCAAGGAAGTGTCGGTGAAGAAGGTACGAGGTGGGATGCGCGCATGCATGCATGACGAATCAGATGAGACGAAGATACCAGCAATGTGTATCCGGCGACGCAACAGGAACCTGGCGCATCAGCGTGAGAACACTGGAGTAATAAAGCAGTTGCTGGGCACACAGCAGTGATGCCATGCTGGTTGTGATACTTTGTGATAGCAGCAAGCTGGAGTAAGTGGGTAGGACTAGGTCCTTGTTGAAGCATGCCAGCATAGCATTAAGTAAGTCCCCCTTGACTCAGTCAAGCCGAGGGCACATTTTAAGTCCAGTAGGGCACCAGGAAAATGTAATCATCATTATCATATCATTCGGTCTCTCAGTTCTTCAACAAGCTTTAGGTTGTACACACATGTTTTTCAGTTCATCGATGCTTTTTCTTTTTAGCCCTTCCTGTCACGGTTGGGCAAGTCCCTTTAGCCTGTTTGGCCTACTCCTGGACTGTAACATACATACATACATACATACATACATACATACATACATAAATACAAACTAGTTAGCAATCCTGTGGTAGCTTTAGAAGTAATGAGAACGCCTGTTGGGGCGTGGTATTAAGGGACCCCCGGCTATGGCTATAGAGAACGGGCTGCTACTATACCTGGACAAAGCTACCATGGCAGTTGACAGCGACCGCAAACACTTAAACGCACCCGTAGGGATTCGTACCCAGCATCTTCGTAGTAGTAGTAGCTTTATCCTTCAAGGAACATCCCACACACACAACTGATTAAGACATGAATATGGCAAGATGAGTGTCTGTCTAGAAGTGTCATAACTATCTTCCCTATCCGTGGTGAGTGTGGTGGTGCTAGTGAGGGTGAGAGTGGCGATTTGGTAGTGTTGAGGGTGGTGGTGCTGATGAGGGGGGCGGTGTGGTGGTGGTGAGGGTGAAGGTGGTGCTGGTGAGGGTGAAGATGTGGTGGTGGTGAGGATGAGGGTGACGATGTGGTGGGGGTGAGGGTGGCGGTGGTGCTGGTGGTGGTGAGGGTGAGGGTGAGGGTGACGATGTGGTGCTGGGGGGGGAGGCAGTGGTGCTGGTGAGGGTGAGGGTGACGATGTGGTGGTGGTGAGGGTGGCGGTGGTGCTGGTGGTGGTGAGGGTGGTGATGGTGAGGGTGAGGGTGACGATGTGGTGGTGGGGGGGGAGGCAGTGGTGCTGGTGAGGGTGAGGGTGACGATGTGGTGGTGGTGAGGGTGGCGGTGGTGCTGGTGAGGGTGAGGGTGAGGGTGAAGGTGACAATGTGGTGGTGGTGAGGGTGGCGGTGGTGCTGGTGAGGGTGGTGGTTGTGAGGGTGAGGGTGAATGTGCTGCCGGTGAGGGTGGTGAGGGTGAAGGTGATTTTTGCTAGTTTATTGCATGACAGTGTTTGTATCTCTCTCCCTCTCTCCCTCTCTCCCTCTCTGCCTCTCTCCCTCTCCCCCCTGTCCCCCCTCTCTCTCTCTCTTCCCTCACTGTCCCCCAAATTCCAAATTACGATGATCAAAGGATCAAATCAGTTATTGAACACTTCTTCATTGCTTTCCCCCTTTCCAGTTGTTCTTCAACATTTGTACTTCAACTCAGTTATTGAACACTTCTTCATTGATTTCCCCCTTTACAGTTGTACTTCAACACGTGTACTTCAAATCAGTTATTGAACACTTCTTCATTGATTTCCCCCTTTACAGTTGTACTTCAACACGTGTACTTCAAATCAGTTATTGAACACTTCTTCATTGCTTTCCCCCTTTCCAGTTGTTCTTCAACATTTGTACTTCAACTCAGTTATTGAACACTTCTTCATTGATTTTCCTCTTTCCAGTTGTACTTCAACTTCAACTTGGTTACATGGCTCCTGCCAGCAATTTGGCTGCTCGCCATCTTAGGCAGTAAACAACTTATTAACCGGGGAAATGTAAAAACGAACAAGTCGTTTTTGTTTGTTTCTTCTTTATAATTTTTTTTTTTTTTCTTTAAATCAAAGAGATTCTGGGCACAGCGATAGCTGTACCTCAAATCCCTTTGATGTAAAAAGTTCTTGAACGCTAGGTGGTTTGACCCAGTGCAAGCAAGCAATTGGGCTGGCCTCCTCAACCTCACGCCTCGTTATAAGGCATACAATTTATTTTTTCTTGACCACCACCTCATTTATTCCCCCCTTTCCAGTTGTACAAGGACTGTATGATGCTTGCCAATTACTACGGTCAGCTATCGCTGTGCCCCAAATCCCTATGTTATAAACAGTTCTTGACCACCACCTCATTGATTTCCCCCTTTCCAGTTGTACAAGGACTGTATGATGCTTGCCAAGCACTACAGTCAGCTGTCGCTGTCCCCCATATTCTTACAATAAAATCAATTCTTGACAATCACCTCATTGATTTCCCCCTTTTTCAGTTGTACAAGGACTGCATGATGCTTGTCAAGTACCACGGTCATCTGTCGCTGCCCCCCAAATCTGTATGAGTTAAACAGTTCTTGACCACCGCCTCATTTATTCCCCCCTTTCCAGTTGTACAAGGACTGCATGATGCTTGCCAAGTACTACGGTCAGCGGGTGAGTGGTTTTTCAACTATTTCTTGTTGTGTGTGTATGGTGTGGGTGTGGGTGTGGGTGTGGATATCGCTTGCGACGCTGCCTAGGACTTGTCTCACTGAGCGTGGTGTGTCCTAGGGGGGCCTGAAAGAGACCCCGACAGCACTCGGCCTTAGCATTTAAAGAGTTTGCTGCAGACTGGGTGAGAGAGAGGTAACATATTCATTAAACGAGAAAAATGATATTTGAATTGAATACAACATACATTGATCATATCCATTGAGCTTTTGGTTGCTGGTTGGTGGTCGGCCCCAGTGCAAGCCAACGGGCTGGCCCCCTCAACCTCACGCCTCGTAATAAGGCGCACTATTTATTTATTTGTTTATTTATTTGTTGGGTTGCAATCTTGGTGGCTGGCCCCAGTGCAAGCCAACGGGCTGGCCCCCTCAACCTCACGCCTCGTAATAAGGCGATTCCTATTTATGAATTTAGCTTTTGGGGGTTCAGTTCAAACCGATGCTCGTCGCTTTTGTATGTTTTTATGTTACCGATCCCTGTTTTCAGGTTGTTTTTCATGAAATCTAATTGAAAATTAATTGCAACGGACTGGCAGGCAGACAGACTGACAGATGCTTTTGCCTAGGTAATCCCTCTTTCAAAAAATAAATTCAAATGATAAATGTGTTTTCCTCTCTACAGAACGGCACGGACAAAGTGCCGACCAGGGTACTACATTTTATCAAATTGGTCAGCGCTTAAAGCGCACAAACGTCAAATTGGGCAGCGCTTTCTAGTGCAAAATGCGCAAAAACTGCGTGCTGCGCCCACAGGGGGTTGAAAAACTGCGCGAAACGTGCAGTGGGGCTCACAAAGCGTGCACAAAATCGCGCTGCCTCGCGTGCTTTGTAGTACCCTGGTGCCGACGCAGCAGATTCGACATCAGACACAACTATTATCATGAAACATCAGGCACAACTATTATCATGAAACCTGGAAAATTAATTGCAACGGACAGACAGGCAGACGTTTTTACCTTTGTACCTTTTACTTTTTCAAAAAATAAATTTAAATGATAATTGTATCCTCCCCTCCACAGAACAGCACGAATAAATTGCTGACGCAGCAGATTCGGCAGCAGTTCAAGCACCATTATCATTATCATGAGACCTGGAAAAGTAATTGCAACAGACAGACAGACAGACAGACAGACAGACAGGCAGACGTTTTTGCCTGAGTAATCTCTCTTTCAAAAAATAAATTCATATGATAAATGTGTGTCCTTCTCTCTACAAAACGGCACAGATAAAGTGCTGACTCAGCAGATTCAACATCAGTTGAAGCACAACTATTATAATGAGACCTGTAAAAGTAATTGCAACGGACAGACAGGCAGACTCACAGACGTTTTCGCCTATGTAATCCCTCTTCAAAAAAATGAATTGATACGATAAATGTGTCCTCCTCTCTACAGAACGGCACGGATAAAGTGCTGACGCAGCAGATTCGGCAGCAGTTCAAGTACAACATGAAGGAGGTGGATGATGCAAAGGTACGATTGTTTTCAGGGATTTTGTTTCAGTGTGTGGTTGTTTGTATGGGCGTGTGTGTGGGTGGTTGTGCGTGTGTGGTTGTAGTGAAAGCACAGCATGAAGGAGGTGGATGATGCAAAGGTATGATTGTTTTCAGGGATTTTGCTTCAGTGTGTGGTTGTTTGTATGGGCGTGTGTGTGGGTGGTTGTGCGTGTGTGGTTGTAGTACAAGCACAGCATGAAGGAGGTGGATGATGCAAAGGTATGATTGTTTTCAGGGATTTTGCTTCAGTGTGTGGTTGTTTGTATGGGCGTGTGTGTGGGTGGTTGTGCGTGTGTGGTTGTAGTTCAAGTACAACATGAAGGAGGTGGATGATGCAAAGGTATGATTGTTTTCAGGGATTTTGCTTCAGTGTTTGGTTGTTTGTATGGGCGTGTGTGTGGGTGGTTGTGCGTGTGTGGTTGTAGTGAAAGCACAGCATGAAGGAGGTGGATGATGCAAAGGTATGATTGTTTTCAGGGATTTTGCTTCAGTGTGTGGTTGTTTGTATGGGCGTGTGTGTGGGTGGTTGTGCGTGTGTGGTTGTAGTGCAAGCACAGCATGAAGGAGGTGGATGATGCAAAGGTATGATTGTTTTTGTAGTGTATATTTTTGGTGGTGGGTGGGTGGTGGTGGTGGTAAAGGAGGTGGATGATGCGAAGGTAAAACAATTGTTTGAGGTTCTGTTCATTGTTTTCTTTTCTTTTTAGCCCCTCCTATCATGGTTGGGCAAGTTTCTTTAGCCTATTTTGCACAACCTGAAGGAGGTGGGTGATGCAAAGGTATGATTATTTTCAGGGATTCTTTTCAGTTCAGAAAGTTTTTTTTTTACCTATATGTGTTTAGCTTATGTGTATGAAAGTGGTAGTGTATGAAAGTGGTTTTTTAGCTTGATGTGTTTAGCTTATGTGTATGTGTATAGCTTTATGTGTTTAGGCCTCCTCTAGGGACAGCGTGTTTTATAGCTTGTTATAGCCCTTTAGGGCCACATATTTGGGTTCTTTATAGCGGCAATTGGGGTAAAATTGGTCAAAAGTAGCGTAGGCTATTTATAGCGGGGGGAAATCTCTGAATGTCTTTGCTCTTCTTTGGCTCTCTGATTCTTTTTGAGCTATAATTTTTGCCTTGTTTTGAACTACCCTGGTGCATCTATGGTGGTTGCACTGTTTGTCTTCCTTCTTCTCCCTTGTTTGCCTTGTTTTGAACAGTACTTTGTAGCTCTACTTTTGTTTCCGCCACAAACCTGGCAATTAAATGATCTATGTAGCACGAGCTCAGGGCTCCTTTTCAATAAACGATTGTTTGGGGTTCAGTTCATTCATTCTTTTCTTTTTAGCCCCTCCTGTCATGGTTGGGCAAGCCCCTTAAGCCTATTTGGTCTCCCCCTGGACTATAACAACATAAATACATACATGCATACATACATACATACATACATACATACAGACATACATACATACATACATACATACATTCATACATACATACATTCATACATACATACATACATGCATACAAACATACAGACAGACAGTCCGACAGAGGCAGAAATACAGACGGACAGACAGACAGACAGACAGACAGGCAGACAGGCAGACAGACATTTAAATGATCAAACAACAGGAAGACAGAAAAAGGTAACAAAAACAGACAGGATGCAAATGCATACATACATACATACGATCGCACAATCTTGCTATCTGACTCCCCTTGTATGCCCTCCCCCCCCCTCCTTCCCCCTCCCCCCCTGGAAAACACAACTGTGGAGCAGATATCGGAGCAAAAGGAGGCGTAAGTTTCTCTACTCTGCTATGTCCGGACTTGTGGCATTGTGCAGTGTTTTTATTTCAGTATGTATGTGTTTGAGTGTGTATGTATGGATGTATGTATGAATGTCTGCCTGTCTGACTGTATTCAACCTGGAGACCCATGGTGCAGTGTTGATAAGACTATCATCTGCCGCGTGAGCCGGTACACCATGGGCAGCAGACGTTTAGGCCAGGTCTTATCAAATCGAGCACTCCAGGATTCACTCATTTTTGTTAACGTGAGCCTCACAAAAATCAGTGAATACATACATTTATACATACATACATACGTACATACATTTGAATAGGAAGAACAAAACACGGTGAGCAATGCAACTGTGTAGCAGATATCGGAGCAAAAGGAGGCGTAAGTTTCTCTACTCTGCTATGTCCGGACTTGTGGCATTGTGCAGTGTTTTTATTTCAGTATGTATGTGTTTGAGTGTGTATGTATGGATGTATGTATGAATGTCTGCCTGTCTGACTGTATTCAACCTGGAGACCCATGGTGCAGTGTTGATAAGACTATCATCTGCCGCGTGAGCCGGTACACCATGGGCAGCAGACGTTTAGGCCAGGTCTTATCAAATCGAGCACTCCAGGATTCACTCATTTTTGTTAACGTGAGGGTTGCATTGCTCACCGTGTTTTGTTCTTCCTATTCAAATGTATGTATGTATGTATGTATAAATGTATGTATTCACTCATTTTTGTGAGGCTCACGTTGCACTGCTCACCATGTTTTGTTCTGCCTATTAAAATGTATGTATGTATGTTACAGTCATTTTTGTCAGGCTCGCGTTGCATTGCTCGCCGTGTTTTGTTCTGCCTATTCAAATGTATGTAACAGTCCAGGGGTAGTCCAAATAGGCTAAAGGGACTTTCCCAACCATGACAGGAGGGTCTAAAACGATAAAGCATTGATGAACTGAACCCCAGACAATCGTTTTACCGACGGGAGTCCTGAGTTTGTGCTACAGTGATAATTGTATTCTACAATTATAATTAGATTGTCATCCCACATGGGATGATCATTTAATTGTGCGATTCTAATTTCTATTTTTGGTAGGCCAGGTTGCTACAGTGACTTTTTTTTTCAAATCTGAAAGTAGTTTTTTCTAGCTTAATGGTTTTAGGCCTCCTCCAGAGACAGCGTTTTAGTGCTTTGAGAGCTTTCTATAGCTATTTGTAGCTTTTAAGTGTATTTAGGGCAAAACAAAAAATAACAAATTTTTTTTTTTTAGCGATTTTTTTTTTTTTCTAGCGATAAACGGGGTCAAAACTAGCGATCGCTATGTATAGCGGGGGGAAAATCCCTGGGTTGCTACGAGTCACTCCAAAAAGAAATAGTAGAGAGGTCAGCGACTTAATTTCAGATTACGATATCCAACGGAGTGGCTGCACGTCGTCGGAAAAAACTGTGAGCACATGACTTGTAACCATCCTTTCTGCAGGTAGAGCTATTCGAAACTGTTATCATGCTTGAATAGCCCACGTAGCTGTTGAACCTGACTTACATAAATCTGAAACGTAAAAAACTGCTTCTTGCAGGCAGAGCTATTTGTAACTGTAATCATGCTTGAGTAGCCCAAGTAGCTACTCAACCTGGCCTACATAAATCTCAAATAAAAACAATGCTTCCTGCACGCAGAGCTATTCGAGGCTTGCACAATATGCATTTACTTGAGGCTGAGAAGTATGTCAAGGTGAGAGTTTTTTT
Organism: Microglena sp. YARC; assembly: GCA_022414725.1. NCBI lineage: Eukaryota > Viridiplantae > Chlorophyta > Chlorophyceae > Chlamydomonadales > Chlamydomonadaceae > Microglena > Microglena sp. YARC. The sequence goes on along the minus strand of JAJSRW010000396.1, from coordinate 18,082 downwards.
TTTTGCTACCTGTATGGCCACTTTTGTGGGTGTGGGGGAGGGGGGGGGGGGGGGGGGGCAGGGGGGCTATCACGTCTGGGCCAATGAGAAGTATGTCAAGGTGAGATTTTTTTTTACTACCTGCATGGCCACTTTTTTGTGCGCATGTGTGTGTGTGTGTGTGTGTGTGTAGGGGGGGGGGGGGGGGGGGGGGGGCTATCACGTCTGGGCCAAAGAGAAGTATGTCAATGTTAATTTGTGTTTGAAGGCTGAGAAGTATATGGTGAGAGCTGATGTAATGCTTTTTATTTGTGCTACCAACATAAAGCTATGCTCTACACTGGCAGTTTAACAACTTGTCAAGGTCGTGCGTGAGTAGCGAAAGGATGGGCGTTGAGCTAGGGTTAGGGATATGCATTTTCTTGGCACCCCTCCCCTTGATGCCCTCTTTTCCGCCTACTGTTTGCTTGCTTTCATGGGGTTTTACGCTCCTTGTTTGTATTCAAGATTTGTGGGGGTGCCTCAAAAACCTCCTCCTGTTATAAACTGGATTGTTAGCACTTGGCAGGCTGTGCTGCTGTCCTGTCTCGGCATTGTTTTGCTGCTTTTATTTAACGCACTCCACTCTCACATGCATGCAAATGGGGGTAGGGTTGGGCATAGTGTTTCAAATCTTCACGCTTCCCTTCCCCCTTTCAAATACATTTTCAGGATCAAAAGAAGAATTGAGAGAGGGCAGCACAACATTGATCTGGATCTGGTTCCTTGGCAACCATCGCTTTTCTTTTCGGTTATGAGCAGCGGCTTCTAGGCAGCTCCCTGAGCCAGCCACTGGGCTTAACCCAAGATTTGAACAGTTCTGGTCAGCTAATTGCGCCAGCTTCCAGATGCTTGAGGTTGCGATAGCTTTGGCTAAATGGCCAGTCAGGGGAGCTACCTAGCAGCCGCTGCTCGTAGCTGAAAAGAAAAGCTATGCTAGCTTGTTCCCTGTTGGCTGGGTAGCAAGGCAGGGGGGCTGCCTAGCAGCTGCTGCTCGTAGCTGAAAAGAAAAACATTGATTGCTTGTTCACTGTTGGCTGGGTAGCAAGGCAGGGGAGCTACCCAGAAGCTGCTTCTCGTAGCTAAAAAGAAAAGCACTGATTGCAACAATGTGAGAAGTTGAGATGACACCGTGGGAAGGATCTAGGGTACCAAGCTTACCGGCCACTGGGCTTAGCCCCAAGATTTGAACAGTTCTGGACAGCTAATTGTTCCAGCTTCCAGATGCACGAGGTTGTGATAGCTTTGGCTTAATGGCCCGTCAGGGGAGCTACCTAGCAGCTGAAAATAAAAGCACTCATTGCAACCATGTGCGATGTGCAGAGGTTGAAATGGCACAGTGGGAAGGATCTAGGGTACCAAGTTTCGGTTTGGTCAACTTATTTCCTTGCTGACTAAGCTTGCCAAAGCTCAAGGGGTCATGATGTGAATCGGTGATTTTGTTTTGTACGATGCGTCGCAAATTGAGCGACTCGGTGCGACCCCAGTGCGACACGCTGCCCCCCGAATCGGGCGGAGCCGGGGGTGGTCGGGGGGGCATTTCTGACTTGTTGAGCCCACCCATGTGTCGCCATGCAGCAACGGAATGGCGACACATCGCACAACAACAAAAAAGTGGCCACTGGTTCTGGAACGTACACTACAGATGCACGCTGATACTGATGCATGGCCCACCCGCGCTTATCTTCAGGTGTGACTGGGTCCCCTCCCTCCCCTCCTGCTCCCTTCTCCCCCACCCCACACACCCATAACCACCCACACACCCAAGGTACTCTACCAATGCACCTTGTAGGTATCTGATGAGGTGCATTGAAAGTGCTCATTGACTGTTTCTTTTTTTGGCTACGCAAGGCAGCTTCTAGCCAGCTCCATTAGCCAGCCACTGGGTCAAGCCTCAATATTGCAGCTGCATTGGAATGCCCGTCATGTCAGCTTTCACACGCACTAGCTAGCTTCAAGATTGAACCAAGGACGGGATAGAGGAGCTGCCTAGAAGCTGCTACAAGTAGCCGCCCAAAAAAGAAACAGTGCGTATGTTCCAGCAACTGGCTAGACCCCTGGAGTAACATAAATAAATAGTACGCCTTGTTACGAGGCGTGACGTTGAGGGGGCCAGCCCATTTGTTTTCACTGAGGCCATCCACCAAAAGGAGGAGGGGGCTATCATCCCCCTGGGGGGGGGGGGGGGGGGGGGGGCTGTTCCATGTGTCTTCCAGTACAAACATGCCACTGATATCATTCCATTGGCTTAATCATATGAGATCCGAGGTACCTATGTACATATGTTACAGTCCAGGGGTAGGCCAGATAGGCTAAAGGGACTTGCCCAACCGTGATAGGAAGGGCTTCAAAACAAATTGGTTCCTGAAGATGCCTTCAGGTTTTCAGGTTAGGATCCAACTTGTTCTGTACCCCTTTTATTCCACCTTTCCTTGATATAATTTTCTTTACCCCTTCACTCCACATTTTCGTAATATAATTGTAATTCTTATTTTTCACCTTTCCTTAATATAATTTTAATTTTCTTTGCCCCTTGCATTCCACCTTTTCTGAATATAATTGTGTGTATTGCCGCACCGTTTGCCGGAAGTACATTATACACAGCCACCCAGGACAAAAACTAGCCTCACCTACACCGTCACCCAGCTACACATCCAAATACTAGCCTCACCCAAATATACAGCCAAATACTATACCCGCAACACGTACACAGCCACCCTGGACAAATACTAGCCTCATCTGTTGTTGTCTTTCAACTTTCTTAGTGAACCCCGATGTAGTCTTCAGGGGATTGTCGCAGTTTTTGACGGAGCCCCCTCTTCAAAGGGGTGGGAGCCCCCAGGATTACCCCGTGGTTCGTTGGGCCACCGCCCCCCCCCCACCCCCACCCCCCACCCCCCACCCCCCCAATTTTGTTTTTGAAGCCTGACACGTCTGCCAACTGTCTCACAATTAACTGGCTTCGGTAAGCTCCATTTCCTTTGCCATCTTTCGTTCCGTTGCAAACACACTCCGCAAATTTTCCGCTGACCAGGAGGTAGGAAGGGTCCGTTGTGTTGCAGGACGCAGGCCACTGGTATACAATTGGTTGAGTTAATGTAAGATTGTTACAACGGCATAGGCTCGATAGAGGATAAGATGCTATTAAGCGCAACAGGCGCAATCATATAGAATAGAGATGTGTACTGCAGGGTACTGCAGTCACGTGCAGGCCACAGCTAGCCTGTGGCCTGGCGGCAGGCAACGCGGTACCAGGAGGGAAAGGTACCGGTGTGCATTATGCCGACTCAGAGACTGATATATAAATCAGTCAATAACATCCCCCCCAATTCAAGGTATTCTTGAGCTCAAGAATTCCTGTAATTAACTGAGGGGCATAAGAAAATTAAAATATAAAAACTAGGGAGACTTTGGGAATTTCTAGTAGCTGAAAGGGAGAAAACACTTTAGCAGGGGTCTTCAAAGAAATGTCAGTCTTCTGGGGTAGCTGGCTAGGGTAGGAACACTGCAGGTAGGCTGCAGGCTAAGTAGCAGAGAGGCTGCTGAGAAGGTGCAAGGAAACTGCAGGTAGGCTGCAGGCTAGAGCAGATAGGCTGCTATGGGGCTGGACTAAATACTGCAAAGGGCTGCAGATAGGCTGCAGGCTAGGTAGCAGGGAGACTGCTGGGAAGCTTGTTAAGGAAAGTCCAGGCTTGTGAAGATATCCTTGGTTACGAGAAGTTGCATGATTCGAGACTAGAGGATTTGTCTTTAGACAGGATGTCTGGACTAGTCCCCCCATAATTTGGGTGAGCTACATTAGGTTGATCCTAAATTAAAGCACAGACATCATGAAGAGACTGGAATAATCCTAAATTTAGAAGGGGGTGTGACCTGTGGAAGTACGTGGGGCAGTTCAGTAGGCAGGTAATCTAATAAATTCTAGAGTGTTCAAGTCTAATCCAACAGATGAAGAGCAATGTTTGTAACTGAATTAAGTGCCTGGCTTGCTGGGGAAGCCATCAAGGTCAAGTTGCTGGCAGATCTGGGCAAAGAACTGGTCAAATGACTTGGGGGCCAGGCTGGGGGGGGGGTAAGGATGTTGATAAAAGTGAAGTCCATGGGGCTCCAGTTCATGCTAAGGTGGTTGACACACAGCACTTTTCCTCTAGGATGGGCACACCGGCACAGCTCCTGGGGTCCATGATCATCTTTGGTCTGAATGAGAGTGTGTGAGCATGTGCATTGACCATGACAGCTTGAAGGCAAATGGCCCACTGTAGAGTGGGTCTGGCTGTGGTGGAAACAGTGGGGTAAGCTTGCACCATTTGCTGGAGCCTGCTATTGTGCTTGATGATGGGGCTATAGGCATCAGATGGCACCTTGTGCATCGACCTGTGTGGGAACTGTTCATTTTCAGAAGTCAGCAGGGTAGGGAACCTGCTGGTGAAGGCTGTGATGAGTTGGGGTAGTGGAGGCCTTGGCTTGATGTTGAAAGCTGGTGAAGCAGGCCTGCTGTTCAGGTGGTGTAAGGTGCATCCAAATCGTGTGAGGCTAAGCATGGAGTTGTTGGAGAAGTGGATGTGGTTGACATTCTGGTTGACTTCTCCCAGTGGTAGTCCAATGTCTGGTGACCTGTTGCTCAGTATCCACTGGTCCCAGGTAGTTGCTGTGTCCAGATCAGATGGCTTGAGTGGTCCGTCCCCATCTATGGGGCCATCATATTCTTCATAGTTGGTCCTGATCTGATCACTGAGGAGTTCCATCTCTGCTCTGGCTTGTTGTAGGGTTAGGTTGTCCAGCTGTTGTGGAAGAGATGGAGTGGTGTCTGGAGGGTCATCTACTCCTAGTCCAGGGTCATCCTGCTGTTTGTGAACCTCCTGATGGATGAGCTCTGGCATGTCATCACTGTCAGTACCACTAACAGATTCTTCAAAGTTGCCTGCAGTGGAAGGGGAATGGTACTAGCAGAAAGAAGGGGGATGGTCCTGGAGGTCTTGGTCTGCCTCCACATGAGTGGGTGGGTACTGCCATGTCTCAAAATCAGTGTGGGGTGCAGATGGAGCAGAGGTAGAGGGGGGATCCTGGAGGTCTTGGTCTGCCTCCACATGAGTGGGCGGGTACTGCCCTGTCTCAAAATCAGTGTGGGGTGCAGATTTTGCAGAGGTAGAGGGGGGATCCTGGAGGTCTTGGTCTGCCTCCACATGAGTGGGTGGGTACTGCCCTGTCTCAAAGTCAGTGTGGGGTGCAGATGTTGCAGAAGTAGAGGGGGGATCCTGGCAGTCTTGATCAGCTCTACTGGGGGAGGTCTCATGAGTGGGTGGGTACTGCCCTGTCTCAGAGCCAGTGTGAGTTGATGGAGTCTTGGTAACCATCATGATGTAGGCAATGGTAGGACCCACAGGGATAGAGGGATTACTGGTAGTGACTGGTGAAGTTTGGGTGAGGTGAGTCCATGCCTTTTGGGGCATGGGAGGAGCAGTTTGGTACCAGATGGTCTTGGGATGGAGAGGATGGCTTGGGTCTTGGACAGGTGGACTTGGAGGTCTGGACACAGGCTGGTGGCTGCATTAATGCTAATAATGTTGGGCATATTGCAGTCAGCAAGGAGTACATTGTTCAGGATGATCAGAGTCCTGCCATGGCCCTGGATCTTGGCCTTCCCTATCTGCTTGCAGAAGATGGGTGGAGAGTCTTGATCTGCCAGCTGCAGCCTAATAGGCTGTGGAAGGTCCTGAATGTCATGCAGGTAGGAGATGTTACTGGTTGCATGAGAGTGTGCTGCAGTATCTATGATCCATTCTGTCTGCAGTGCTGCCTGGAAAACTTCTCCATCATCTTCTATAGTGCATTCATCATCAGCACTTATTTGTCCAAAGAATGCTGTATCAGCCAGGGGGTCAGGTGGCAAGGAAAATGAAACAGACTTGCCTCTGGTTGGTGTAGCAAATCTTATGGGCTGGAGGTTGTCATCATCCAGTGCCAGGGACAGGAAGTTGTGTTCTTCACCCTCACTGTCAGAGTTGGAGGTGGAGGTGGACTGGTCACCATCAGCAACGTGGGCATGGCGTCCCCTGCTTTGGTATCTCCTGGGACGTTGCCTCCTGTCACTGGTCTTCTTGGGAGTCTTCTTGTCGTCAGAGTCCTTGTCATCTCCTGATCTCTGCTTGGGAGGTGACTTAGATCCGTGGTCGGCTTCATCTGAGTCAGCTGGCTTGAAGGCCAGGTCAGTGTCCTCACTGGTGCAGTCTCTGGAGCTATGGCCTATTCCTCCACATTTCCAGCAGATCATCTTCTTGTAGGAGATAGTCCTGTCTCTGAATGGGAGGTGCCTGCTGTTGAATGGCTTCCTGGCTCTGTATGCTGCAGCTGCCATTTCAGCCTCTTCAGGGGATGGTGCAGGGTCAACTTGCTTCACTAAACACCAGTTGAAGATGGCACTTTGGAGCATAGCAAAAACGGTGATTGCTGTGGGGTTGAATTGATTGATATACCCATCATACTCAGGACGGGAGTTCAGTCCCTTGACAATAAGGTTGAGAAAGGTGCTGGTAGAAACGATGTGGGTGCCTTGAATCTTGGGGATCTGGGAATACATATCAGCTGCCCTAGAGAGGCATGTCTGCAGGGATTCAGTGGAAGTCATACGTATTCCAAGGAGGGCAGTCAGGGTGGTGTGCTCTAGCCTGCTGCCTTCCTCAGAGTATAGGGAGTCCAGAAACCTGAAAGCTCTAGTGGCCATATCTGTGTTAGCATGAATAGCCTGTTGGATTGCATCTGACACATGATCTAGGATGATCTTGAAGGCCTTGTTGTTCTTCCAGGTGGAAATCCTGGTGGGGACACCACGAGCTGGATCAGCACCCGCAACAACAGGGTAAGTAATGTAATCATCAGGGTAACCATCAGAGTCAGCAGGTTCGCCAAGGACCACCGCCTGTTGGCAGTCGAAAGCGATGGCAATGGTGTCCCTATCGGACTTGAGGGCGAGGAGTATATTCTGCCTGGCGCAGCGCCAGTTGTAGAGGTTGTTACCAGTGAATATACGGGGAGGTTGCACGGCGAGGTCTTCCGTGTAGGAGTCTTGGCGTTGTAGGTCGGAGTGTTGGGATAGGGGGAGTTACGAGGGCGGGGCAGGGGAAGGGGGGATGGAGTGTGTGTGGGAATCGGCGATCCAAAGGGATCCAGCGGATTACCGGGGTTTGAACGTTGCCAAGCGGCAATGTTCGACGACAGGAGCTTCTCTTAAGCTGGAGTCGTAGACAAATTGATCGTCTGAGATCAATACAGCACTGTGTGGGTCTCGGTGAGGGCGTCGTCCTATACTCACTGCATAGATTTCGGTGACTTGAGGTCGCTCTTGCTTGCTCCAGTCGTAGGACGCAGTGGCAGATCCAAGGATTCTTGGTAGGAAGCGGCAGGCGGAGCAGCGGGAAGTAGGATCCGCACAGGGAGTCCAGGTGCTTAGTTAAAACTCAGGCCTTCGACAAGTCAGAGGGGAACTGATTCCGAACGCGGAAAGCAGCGGCTGTTCTTCGTTAGCGTCTAAAGATGGCGCACACAACCTGTTAATGTAAGATTGTTACAACGGCATAGGCTCGATAGAGGAGAAGATGCTATAAAGCGCAACAGGCGCAATCATATAGAATAGAGATGTGTACTGCAGGGTACTGCAGTCACGTGCAGGCCACAGCTAGCCTGTGGCCTGGCGGCAGGCAACGCGGTACCAGGAGGGAAAGGTACCGGTGTGCATTATGCCGACTCAGAGACTGATATATACATTACATTACATTACATTACATTACATGTTAAAGTCTACTTGACACCGCGAGGGTGTATGAGACTCTGTGCTTTAAACAAAAAGAAAAAGCACCCACAAAGCAAAAACCCCATTACATCAGGGGTGTGTCGAGGACAAACAAACCAAACTCCCAACCACCGTTTGGTGGCGTAGGTATTAAACCCCTTAGAGCCGGACCCAGATCTCAACCACTTACAGTGGCGGAGGTAAGAAGCTAACAAAATGAGAAGTCACAAGAAGAAGAAAAAAAGGGATGATAAATTACGGTGCCACTAAGCAGTCCAGGGCTTCCTGTCTTGCTCTTCTACAAGTAGAAAGATAGTCGGCTAGGTCGCTCCAAAAAGACTTAGTGCCATTTCCATTCATAAAGGTTCTGAATGTGGAATCGCAGAATTCCACATTCCATACGGTTAAGTTGGTATCCTCATGGACATGCCTATAAATATCTGTAAACAGCTTCTGGTAGCGGAGGCGAATATCATTATAAAAAGGGCACTCAAACATATGCATTTCATCCTCAGGTTTTTGGAACCCACACATTTGACAGTGTCTCATTGAGCGAGGGATGTGTGCTCTATCCACCACCCTCATTCTTTCTGTGTTCAGCCAATGGGAACCCATTCTAAACTGTGCTATAGAACGAATCTGATCCTGCTTATGTAAGGCGGATGTAAAGGGAATCAAGCCATTCTCATCATATAATCATCATATAAATCATCATATAATCATCATATAATCATCATCATCATATAATCATCATATAATCATCATCATCATATAATCATCATATAATTATCATATAAATCATCATATAATCATCATATAATCATCATATCATCATCATATAAATCAGTCAATAACAGGTTGCGTCTCAGGCAGCAGAGCCGGGGGGTCCTCCTGAAGTACTCTGATGTACGGTACTTGCGTCCCATATTCCCAAGAATGTATGAAGAGATTGGATCAAGTATATTTTGATGATAATGGTTCGATTTTTGATATTTTTATTGTTTTGATTATTTTGACAACGTTTACATTTGCCCTGTTAATTTATTTTACTGCCGAAGACGGAGAGCAGCAAAAAAACTTGCTGTAGCCTTCTAACCAAATTCAAGGTCAAGTGCTACATCTTAGAAAAGCCAGAGAAATTTGTCTCCAGGTCTCCAGGTTGAGGGTGCGGTAAGCAAGGCAAGGCAAACTACCAAACAAGTTTTTCAGGCTCCAAACTCATGTGGACTGTAAAATACGTACATAGCTATCTTTCTACTTGTAGAAGAGCAAGACAGGAAGCCCTGGACTGCTTAGTGGCACCGTAATTTATTCTCCTTTTTTTTCTTGTGACTTCTCATTTGTTAGCTTCTTACCTCCGCCCCTGTTAGTGCTTGAGATCTGGGTCCTGCTCTAGGGGTTTTAATACCTCCGCCAACAAAACGGTGGTTGGGAGTTTGGTTTGTTTGTTCTCGACACACCCCTGATGTAATGTTTTTTTTGCTTTGTGGGTGCTTTTTCTTTTTGTTTAAAGCACTGAGTCTCATACACCCTCGCGGTGTCAAGTAGACTCTAACATGTAATGTAATGTAATAATTGCCTTCCAGTAGCATAGTTGCACTTCAATACAGGCGGTGCAAAATACTTGTTATGGATGATTGAATTTGAAATGCGATTTTTGTAGTCTTGAATCGGCCATTTACATTGACGAAGGATGCTTAAATCGGCCACTTGCAGTATCTGGCGACTAAATTTACATGCGGAAGTGGTGTAATATTGTCATGGTGATGGCATGCTACACCCGTCCACCCCCGTCCTCGGCGCTCACTTCCAAATTTCATCTGCACGAGGCGTAACGTGCCATTTGCCTGTTTCGCAAATTCTGCGTATGAAGGGCTGCATTGGTGCACGAACAGAGAAACTCGCCTTAAGAAGAGCGAATGCACTCGACCGACCAGCGATCGACCTATACCGACAACGCGCCCACCATTCGGACCATGCACGACCTGGGCGAAGTGCAGGTGAAGCAAGCGACCCCCAGCAACCCCGAACACGCCTTTGGACGCTCGAAACCAGTTAATTTTGCCTATGAAGTCGAGCAGAGACCTGCACGCCTCGTTCAAGGTAAAACTAGCTAAAAATCACAAAATCCACATGGGTAATGGGCGCAATATGCTGTGGAATTGTACTGCTTTTTTACATTTCCTTCGAGATTTGTCTCATGCGCTCCAGCCTGGCAGGCCTGGACACACTTCGCTGTGGGCAAAAAACTTCCTGAAGCGGATGCCTTCCTCGACAAGCATCACTTTTCCGCTAGCCAGCTAAACAAAAGAAAGCAGATAACAGGAGACGTGTCTTAAAGCCTACTAGCTACAACCACAACTCTGCCAACTACTGCCGGTCCCAACCTTCGACCATTGCGAATTCTTAACAGCACTTTGCCAAAGCGCCCCTTTCGCTTTCGAATCCATGTTATTGACGCTTCTCCAGCACTGAAACCGTTACTGCGAAGAAGTGTGTTGCTGTAGCTAATGCTCCGTCTTGCCTTGCCACTCAACATATTGCACGCTTTGGCTAACTCAGCCAATCAGTTGTCGCCATGTCATAGTCCAACAAGCTAGGCCCCCTCACCCAGACCCAAGCTCCTCCCCGCCAGCATCTCCTCCAGTGCGATTCGACTTCGCCCCTCCTCAGCCGAACGCTGGCTGGCTGCCTTTGGGTCAGCCCTTCCAGCCCGGCCAGAGCATGAGTCTCGGCGAACGAGGAAAATCACGAGGGGTCCCATCGGGAGATGCCTCTCTCCTGGGACTCTCATTAGCAACCATAGCTGTCCTCCTGGTACTAGCCCCCCTTCCTGGGCAGGCCTTTCAGTGCTACGCCCCTCCATCTGATCCTACCAAGGAATCCAGCCTAGCCAAGGTCAACCTCACACTTGAGAGCGCTACTGACTCAGTCCTCTGCTACAGGTGGGGGTACATGGATGTGGGTGGATGTACATGGGTGTGTGAGGATATATATGTATGGTGTGCATGTAAATTAAATTGCATTACATTGTCATCGACAGGTCATAGTTGACGCAGGACAATCCCTCTCCACGTCCAGTAGGGGGTCTTCAAAAAAAAAAAAGAGGCAAGATTGCAGCCAGCCAGCATCTTTGTCAGCACTAATTCCATTTATCCATGCACGTAAAGCTGACAAGTTCATCAGGCGCGTGCAGGTTTACATGCATGATTGTAGCAAACAATTGGTCGCAGCAAAACAATACGCATACGGTAGGCAGTCTAGGCATGAGATTCACAGTAGCGAGATTCACAGTAGGGAGATACACAGTAGCGAGATACACAGTAGCGAGATTCAGGTATGGCCCAAGGGTAGGGGAAAGGAGCTGCATAGAAAACAGAGTTAAGCGTATTATATATTTATATGCATGATCGAAGCAACAAATTGATTGCAGCAAAAAATCAACGCATACGGTAGGCAGTCTAGGCGTTATCATTACTTGTATCGTTACCTCATGCTTTAGTGGACTGAACCCCAACACAACCCCCTGAAAAGAGAGTTAGGTGTAGAATGCATGCCGTAGTGTGAACAAGGCTCATGGTGAGTTATAGGTCAGGGTGTGTGTGGGGGAGGGGGTGGGGTGAGGGGGGGCATTTCTAACTAGTTTAGCCAGCCCAGCCCCCCCCCCCCCTGAAAAGAGAATTAGGTGTAGAATGCCGTAGTGTGAGCAAGGTTAGCCAGACCCATGCCAACACACACCCCTGAAAAGAGTGTTAGGTGTAGAATGCCGCAGTGTGAGCAAGGTTAGCCAGACCCATGCCAACACACACCCCTGAAAAGAGAGTTAGGTGTAGAATGCCGCAGTGTGAGCAAGGTTAGCCAGACCCATGCCAACACACACCCCTGAAAAGAGAGTTAGGTGTTGAATGCCGCAGTGTGGACAAGGCTCATGATGAATTTAGATCGGGAGGGTTGGGGTTTGGGGTTTGGGGGGGGGGGGGGGGGGGGGGGGGGGGGGGGGGGGGCCTGGGTGGGGACCCGTTTCTGACTAGTTTAGCCAGACCCATGCCAACACACACCCCTGAAAAAAGAGTTAGGCGTATCCTGCCGTAGTGTGGATGAGTCTCATGATGAATATGAGGTCGGGGGTGTTGGGATTGGGGGTGTTGGTGTCGGGGGGGCCATTTCTGACTAGTTTAGCCAGACCCATGCCCCCCCCCCCCTGAAAATAGAGTTAGGCGTAGAATGCTCATGATGGCATATGAGGTCGGGGACGTGTTGGGGGTGTTGGGGGGGGGGGGCATTTCTGACTAGTTTAGCCAGACCTATGCATCGCCATGCAGCTACATAATGGCGAGGCGTCTTCAAAAAAAAAACGTGGGCTGGTGTCCACATGCTCATCTGTCTTTTGCGTTTGTCTTACGCACAGTTTTTCCACTCATGACTCATAAGACTGGTGTAATAGCATTTATATTGTTGAAGCATTTATAGGGTTGGGAAAGCAAAACGTATATTTTATTTGTATACGAGCCGTATAACCGTATAACGTATACATATAAACGTATACATATAAACGTATACATATAAACGTATACATATAAACGTATACATATAAACGTATACATATAAACTTATACATATAAGCGTATAAATATAAACGTATACATACAAACGTATACAAACGTATATACAACTTAGGCACTTCTCGAGAAAATACCTTTGCATGGGTTTAAAGGTATTGCCGAGTAGCTAATTTTATTGGTATCACATATCAACTATCAGAAAAATAATCTGGCAAGTTTAGGTTGTCCAAATCTCAGAAGATAAATCACGACCAGAAAGGGCGTCGACCAAGAAGCGAGGTGCCAATCTAAGGGAGTCATTAAATGCCAGTTGGTCTATTATATAACTGCATGAGTGTATAATAATTCAAGTACATAACAGTATTGCAATATTGTCCATGTTCACATTGCACTAGGCTAGCACCATCAATCCTCCAAGCCCACGTAGGAGCACAGCTTGTGGAATGGAAGGCTAGGTGGCGCTCTTGATATGGTGTGCCCATCCTGGCTATCTAGATCAACCTTTAGGCCAAATGTTTATAAATAATGCGTGGGAGTGGTGAATTGTATTGCATATTGTGATAGAGGAGGTCAAAATCTTTCCAATGAGCTATTAAATCAAAAAATATAATTGAAAACCAAGAAGTTAGAGTGCCAGGACGTGCGCTGTACTTCTCAAAGTACAGACGAAACGTTTTTTACGACATATTTAAGGTCGATTTGAGAAAAAACATACGGCGTATTTATACGTATAAACGTATATTATACGTTTATATGTCGGCCCAACCCTAAGCATTTATAATGTTGGAGAGCTCTCTTCCACTGATGAAGCCATCACACCCGCAGAGCTGCTACATAGCTACATTGCCGTACTGTTACATAGCTTCATAGATACATAGCTACATTCTGCCAAGTTTATTTTTCTAATTTCTTCTGCTAGTTTATTATGCTAATTGTTTTGCCAGTTTATTTTGCAGGTCTGTGAAATGCAACAGCTTTTTAAATGTAAAGCTTGAAGGCTTGGAACCTCATTTACATAACTGCTACATGGCTATTGCCAATTTATTTTTCAGATCAGTACTGTGCAACAGCTTTTCAAACTCATATATATATAGCATGTTGTCGCCGTCCGTCCGTGAGCAGCCAAGAGTTGAATTCCACGTACCTATCCAATCCAAGCCATAGAGCTGCTACACAGCTATTGCCAGTTTATTTTGCAGGTCTGTGGAATGCAACAGCTTTTGCGTTCTAACGAACTGTTTTTCAGCTTTCTGTATGTCCAGTTGTGTAGCAAAATTTGGGACGCAAGCTTGATTTCAGGATTTAGGCCTAGCATGATATAGGGCGGAGCGCAAAGCGCAGAACCCCGGGGGGGTTGGCGGGCAGCGTGTTTTATGCCATGGTGATGTAGTGCGGTGAGGAATATGGGGATTGGGAAGCCGAATTATTCAAGCCGAAACAAATGTCCACGCCACACTGTGATTTACTGAAACCATCATATCATAAATATCATATCACCAGATGAAGTTCTCACTCCTTGTTCACTCCTCTTCCGTACTTGCAGCGCTTCCGTACAACGAAGTGCCGGTCAATTCATCATGAGCTTCTCACTCTTGTTCACTCCTCTTCCGTACCTGCAGCACTTCTGTACAACAAGGTGCCAATCAATTCATCATGAACTTGTCACTCTTGTTCACTCCTCTTCCATACCTGCAGCGCTTCGGTACAACAAGGTGCCAATCAATTCATCATGAGCTTCTCACTCTTGTTCACTCCTCTTCCGTACCTGCAGCGCTTCTGTACAACAAGCTCCCGGTCTATTCGCCGTTTATGGCGGTGGTTATACCCAGAATGAAACCAATTCGGCAAACATATCGACAATTGAAGAATGCATTGCACTTTTGCAGGACATGCTATTCAACTCGACCCAATCAAAAGGTGTGTGTATGTGTCTTTTTGTGTGTGTATGCATGTGTTTGTAGGTGTGTTTGTTTGGTTGTGTGTGCATTGCACTTTTGCAGGGCATGCTTTTCAACTCTACCCAATCATAAACAGTGTGGTATGTGTGTAGTGTGTGTATGGGTGTTTGTATGTGTGTATGGGTGGTTTGTAGGTGTGTTGTCAATGGTGAACTGTGCCATAGCACTTTTTGCAGGATCATGCTATTCCAACTCGAACGATGAGACAAAGGGTGGGTGTGTGTGTGTGTTTGTCAAATGTGTGTGATTGTATGGGTGGTGTATTGTTGTGTATGTATGCACTGTTGCAAGACATGCTATTTAACTCTACCCAATCAAAAGGTGTGTGTGCATGTGTGTGTGTTTGTATGTGTGTGTATGGGTGTTTGTATGGGTGTGTTTGTATGGTTGTGTTCAAGAGTGCATAGGCACTTTTTGTAATAGCAGGACATGCTAATTCAAGCTATGAGTTCGACCAATCGAACAAATCTGTGTGTGTTTGTACGTGTGTGATTTGCGTATGGGTGTGCTTGTATTTTGTTGTGTATGTAATGCACTGTGCAAGACATGCTATTTACTCTACCCATCAAAGGTGTGTGGTGGCATGTTGTTTTATGTGTGTGTATGGGGTGTTTGTATGGTTGTTGTGCATAACACTTTTGCAGGACATGCTATTCACTCGAACCAATCAAAAAGTGTTGTGTGCTTGTACGCGGTGTGATTGTACGGGTCAAACGTTTGTAGGTGTGTTTGTATGGTTGTGTACGTATTCACTTTTGCAGGTCATGCTATTCAACTTCTCAACTGATAAGAGGTGTTTGTGTATGTGTATTTATGTGTGTGTTTGCATGGGTGTGTGTATGGGTGTTTGTATGGGTGTGTTTGAAGGTGTGTTTGTATGGGTGTGTGTAGTGCCAGCATGTTTGCAGGGCATGCTATCCAACTTTACCAATCAATGCTAAGGTTTGTGTAAGTGTTTTTTATTTCAGATTTTCTGTAGGCCAGGGTGATTTATGTTGCTTTAGCTACCTCAAGCCTTGATGTTCAGATTGTTGCGCAGCCATCGCATGGCGCAGCCCAAGCGCAAAGCCCGGGGGATCGAGGGGCCACTTTATAAACTGATCACTACTAAGTGTTTAGCCTGATGCGTTGTCGCCACTGCAGCGATAGAATTCTCAGGTTCTGTCCATTGTCATCTGAAAAAAATAAATATACCCGACCAAGAGCGTGCGGTGTCGTGTGTGACGTGCTGTGAGTCTGGTGGTCTTGTATATGTGTTTCTGCCTCTTGAAGTGTGTATTTGTGTGTGTGTGTGTGTGTGCAGTGCTGTGTGTGAGTATGTGTGCTTTGTATGTGAGTGAGGTATGTGTGTTCATGTAAGTGAATGTATGAGTGTGGATGTGTGTATGTGAGTGTGGTGTTCATATGTGAGTGTGATATGTGTATATGCGATGTGTGTATGTGAGTGTGTATGTGTATGTGAAGTTTGGTACGTGAGTGCTGTACGTGTATGTGCCCTCGTGTGTATGTGAGTATGTATGGTATGTATGTGTGCATTTGCATGTGCATAGTGTATGTGTGTGTATATGCATATTTGTATGTGCATGTGTATATGTTTGTCCATATGTACATGTGGTGCATTATATTTGTATGTGTGTGTGCATTTGTATGTGTGTGTGCATTTGTTATGTAGTGTGTTGTATTTGTATGTGCATGATGTATATGTTGTGTGCATGTGCTGTGCATTTTGTGTGCGCATGTGTATATGTTGTTGTCTATCTGTTTGCATTTGTATGTACATGTGTGTGCATTTTGTATGTGCACGTGCTATAGGTATGTGTGGAGTGTGACATTTGTATGTGCATGTGTGATTATGTGTGTTCATGTATAGGTTTGTATGTGTGTGCAGTTGTGCTATGTGTCACAATATATATGTGTGTATGGATGTGTATATGTGTGAGTGTGTGGACTTTTGGAGGACGTGGATATGGACTTTTTGGAGTGGATATTTTGGAGGAAGTGATGAGATACGGTAGTGGACTTGGATATTTTTGGAGGAGTGGATATTTTGATATTTTGATATTTTGGAGAGTGGATATGGACTTTTGGAGGAGTGATACAAGATACAAGGCATTCTAAAACAAGTCCTATGCAGCGTCGCAAGCGACGCGGAAAAATGGCGGAACTGTGTTGGTCAAACAGAACGGAAGGTGGCAAACGGAAGTGAGCTGAAACGAAGCCAGTTAGTTATGAGACAGTTAGCTGATGTGTCAGGCTTGTCTCGATTCGGACGCCAGCACGGACACAATTGGGTAACCCTGGGGGCTCCTGCTCTCAGAATGGGGGGGCTCTGAAAAAAATGAAGATTTTTGAGAAAAGGGCTTATTATGTATGTATGTATGTATGTGTGTTTCAGTCCAGGGGTAGGTCAAAAAGACTGAAGGGACTTTCCCAACTGTGACAGGAAGGGGCTGAAAAGAAAGGAGCTGATGATTTTAGTGAGGAAAGCACTCAAGTGCACACGGTGAATTCTGAGGCTCCGGCCCCAGGAGGGGGGGGGCTCTGCCAAAAAAGATTTGTTTTTAGAAAAGGACTTGTATGAATGTTACAGTCCAGGGTTAGGCCCACAAGTCTAAAAGGACTTGCCCAACCGTGACAGAAAGGAGATGATAAGAAGAAAAGGCGTGAGGAAAGCACGGGCTCAGAATATCTCTCTTTCTTAATATAGATCGCAGACTATACGCCTGTTGTGCGTGTCGTTCTTAAGGGAGCAGTCGTACGCGTGTACCTCAACCGATCGCTACCGAACACTCGTGTGTCCGATCTCTCGCATCGAACCCTGACCATGTGTCGATTGATAGATGCAGACGAAGGTGAGAGTCATCCCATACCGACTCTTTTTCACAATCCCTCATTGCGATCGTTGGATTCACACCCATCTGTTATCATTGCTGATAGTGTGGCGCTTTCCCGTTACATTAATATACGAACACATTATATTTTTTGAACATGATCTCACTCTGGATTTATTAGCTGCATATCAAACTTGAAAACCCGTTCAATTCTATCGTTGAACTTGGACTTGTACATGGCTTCATCCGTGCAGTGAGATCTTGGCTCGACTCACCGTCTCCAGTTACCAACTCCGCACTTGTTAGGCACCATGGCCTCTGAGTCACCCCCGATGGTTTGTACTGTCTAACAATTTGAGCCTGCACCATTGGTTCCGAAATCGGCCTCCAGCCAGGTATATTGGTGATCACCGTTACCTTCCGGCAGCTTGTTTAACTCTGGCGCAACTTGCCCAACTTTTGCTCATGTTTGCCCACCCCGATTGCTTCGCCTGTCACGTTGCGGGGCTGCATTCGGTTTGGTTAACGTTGAGTCCTCATAACTTCGTGCTCCATCCACGCTGTTTGCGTGTGTCCTCGCTCTGCCGTCTTCACCGTATGTAATGATCCAGGGAAAAAGTCGACCAATAATTGACTACGAAATCAAAAATACAAAAAGCATAACCACTATGCCTAAGGCTTATCGAAATCGCACTGCGAGCTCCAAAGACCGCTTCACCTGCAATGGATATATGCACTTTTCTCCAATCTACAGCTACTTGCTAATTCTAGGAGCTATAGCTATGTGCAGCTCCGTCGAGAGTATCATGATATCGTCCTGGATGGGGCTTGTTTTTAAAGAGGGAGTCTCGTTCTTCTTCGGCGGTGGGGTAAGCACGCGGGCTCGCTACTTATACCTGGACAAAGCTACCATTGACTCGCGAAACC
>JAJSRW010001266.1:0-40328 GCA_022414725.1 Microglena sp. YARC | reverse complement strand
CTTCCTCAACAGGTTCTGACATCTTGAGGTTGGTTGTGGTTGTTGAGCGTCAAAGCAGGTCTTTGTACTAGATCACTTGCTTGGGCTTGGCTTATGCCGAGTGGAACTCCAGACAGTGGCTTGAAGAAAACTCGTTTTGGCAAGGGCGAAAATGCCAGACTTGGACGCCTTGATTGACATGCAAACTGCTTGCGGCCTGGTGCGACTTAGTGCTTGCCTTGTTGCTGAGAGGGCAACTGGACCACCGGCAAATTTTCGCAAGATGGTTGCAAGTTGTCGTCAAGGGCCTGGTGCGGAAGGCGCCTCGGCTCGAGTTGTGGGCGATTTGGCCTGGGCTGCTCTAGCCTCCGGGCCTCAGCCCTGTGGCATCGTGCCTCAGCCCGGGGCCTGGTGGACCTGGACTTATCTTTTCATGCCGTTGCCTGTAAGCAAGCGCGGATTCCTGGCTGCTTGAGCTTCCAAACTGCTAAGTCGGGAACTGGTCGGCTTAGTTTGTGAAGTTCTGGTGGCGTCCAAGACTGGATGTTCCTTCCAGGAACATCCACATAATTACAACCCTGGGTCTTATCGATCTAAACGACTGCATATTCCGTACGCTTTCGTCGAGGCGTTTTCGATGGTGGTGGCTGCACGTTCGATTCTGGCCAGCAGACGAAGAAAGTTGTGAGGAAATGTTGAGATCCGGCCTTTCGACCCCCCCCCTCTGGGACCTGCCCGCCAGATCTCAGCCCTCAAGCCACTTTTTCACCTTTTCGACGGTTTTGGGGCTTGCGACCAATCGGAGACGATTAACAGCGGTCGGCCTCCCCACAATACTTTTTGGACACCCCCGCGGATAAAAATGGAAATAATATTTAATAAAATAAACGCATCGGTTCCACGCTTCAATATTAACAAAATGAAAATAAATTTAAATTAAAATAAACGCACCGGGTCCTCTTATGTTATCAAGGAAGCATAGGGTCTTTACGGTCGAATGCGAGACACCCATGAGGGGGTTGCAAATCCCAAAATAAAAAATAAAATAATGACATACAAATCGCAGTAGTATAAAAATAAATAGCAAAGACCTAAACCACCTTTCCTATCCTCAATATCAAATCAAAAATAAATGTAACAGATCTGCTCTTAAATATAAAAAAAAATGCATATACTAAAAAAATAAGAATGCAACCGGTTCCTAGGCTTACTATTATAAAAATAAAATAACATTAATTTAAATTTAAACGCACTGGTTCTTTCTCAACATTCTCATAGAGGCACATGGGTTTGCAGTTGATGCAGAGAACAACCATGAGAAGTGCGGAAAAGTCCCAGAAATAATAAATGAAATAAAAATAAAAAATAAAAGCCAATAAAAATAAAATAATAACAATGCCCAACCTCATCCGGTTCCTCCTGCAAGATTAATCCAGGAGCATAGGGTTGCGGTCAAGCGAGACCTGCTCGATGCCCCCTCACATGAACACTGACAATGAGCATGCGGTCGACGAAGGCATCCGTCCATCCCAGCAAGTCAGACGCTTTGGCTTCATCGTGCGCGTTGTTTGCCGCACACAGACAGCCGCCCAACTCAGACCTGGGGTGAAGTGGGTGGGGTTTGGTTTGTGGTGTGGTGTGGGGGGTTAGGAGGTTGTGTGGAGTGTGGTGGTGTGGTGTGTGGTGTGTGGTGGTGTGGTGTGGGGGGTTAGGAGGTTGTGTGGAGTGTGGTGGTGTGGTGTGTGGTGGAGTGTGGTGGTGTGGTGTGTGAGTGGAGTGTGGGTGGCGGTGGTTGGGGGTTGGGAGGTTGTGTGGGAGGGGTTGTGTAAGTGTTTTTGTAGTGTTGTGCTCGTTGGGAGGCCACTTGAATGAGCATTGCGGTCGACAAAGGTATTGGTCCACTTGTGTAGTGTTTGTGATGGGTTGCGTAAGTGTTGTGGTGGGTTGTGTGGTGTTTGTGTTGTGATGGTGTTTGAGACCACTTGCAGAAGCATGCGGTCCGGACAAAAGGCGTCCGTCCATCCCACAAGTCAGAAGCTTCTTCATCGTCGCGTTGTTGCCACACACTCAACCCACTCGTCCTGGGGAGGTAGGGGGGGGAGGGGATGTCTGCGTTGTTGCACAAACCACCGCCAACTCAACTGTGGGGTGTGTGTGTGTGGGGGGGGGGGGGGGGGGGGCGGCGTTGTTGCCGGACACACCACCGCAACTCAACCCTGAGGGGGGGGGGGAGGGGAGTGTCGCGTTGTTGCCACACACCACCGCCAACTCACCTGAGGGGGGCAGGGGGGGTGAGGGGACGGTCGCGTTGTTGCCTACACCCCCCAACTCCAACCTGAGGGGGGGGGGGGGGGGAAATTGGGAGGTTGTGTTGTGGAGTGAAGGTGTGGTTGTCTAGAGTGTAGCACTCAGAGTGCCAACCACCAACCAACCAAATAATTCAATACAAATCATTCAAGAATTTGGAACAGCCACCTTCAATGAAGTAGGTGAACGAGGGTGTCAACCACCAACCAACCAATCAAAATAATTAAATACATGCATTCAGAATTGAAAGCAGACCACCTTCAATGAAGTAGGTGACGAGGGTGTCAACCAACGCAACCAACCAAATAATTAAATTCATCATTCAGAAATTGAACAACCCACCTTCATGATGTATTGATGAAGGGTGTTAACTACCAAAAACCAACGCCAACCAACCAACCAAATAATTAAATACATCATTCAGAATTGAACAGCCACCTTCATGAAGTAGGTGACGAGGGTGTACCAACCAACCAAATCAACCAACCAACTCAAGCCAGAACCAACCAAAATAAATTAAATACATCATTCACAAAATTGACACCCCACCTTCATGATGTTTATGTGATGAGGGTGTTAACTACCAACCCAACCAACCAACCAACCACCAACTAAATAATTGAATACATCATTCAGGAGTTGAACACCCACCTTCAATGACTGTTAGGTGGATGTGGGTGTTACAACGCAACCAAACCAACCAACCAACCATAAATAATTGAAATACAGTCATTCAGGAGTGAACACCGCACCCTTCATGCTGTAGGTGATGTGGGTGTCAACAACCAACCAACCTAACCAACCAACCAACCAACGCAACTAAATAATTGAATACATGCATTCAGGAGTGAAACACTCCACGCTTCATGCTGTAGTGTATGTGGGTGTTAACAAAGCCAACCAAACGCAAACCAACCAACCCAACTAAATAAATTGAATACATCATTCAGGAGTGAACACCGGCACCCTTCAGCTGGTTAGGTTGATGTGGGTGTTTAAACACCACCACCAAAACGCAACCAAAACTAACTAATAATTGAAATTACATCATTCAGGAGTGAACAACCCACCTTTCATGCTGGTAGGTGATGTTGGGTGTTAACAACCAACCACCAACCAACAACTAACTAAATAATTTGGAATACATGCATTCAGGAGTGAACACCCACCTTCATGCTGTAGGTGATGTGGGTGTTAAACAAACGCAACCAACCAACCAACCAACTAACTAAATAATTGAATACATCATTCAGGAGTGAACACCCACCTTCATGCTGTAGGTGATGTGGGTGTTAACTACCAACCAACCAACCAACCAACCAACTAACTAAATAATTGAATACATCATTCAGGAGTGAAAGAAGCAAAAAGCAAAAAAGCTTATAAAATGGCGACCTTAAAAAACCTGAGGAGGGCCCTGAATGAAATATTTGTAAATGCCCAATGAAATAAGTAAATAGTAACACACACCTTCATGATGTACGTGATGAGGGTGTCAGGAGAGTTCTCCAGGGTGTAGCCCTCGCGAGGGCTGATGGTGTAGCCAACCAGCCAACCAACCAACCAACCAACTAATGAACTCATTATTGTAGTAACACCCACCTTCCCATGATGATTGTGATGAGGGTGTCAACCAACGCAACAACGCAACAACCAACCAAATAATTCAATATATAAACCCAAAATTGACCCACGTCCACCTTCCATGAATGTAGGTGATGAGGGTGTCAGGAGAGTTCTCTCAGGTTGTAGCCCTCTCGAGGGCTGATGCTGTAGCCGCGCCTGCAGCTCCACCAACAACGCGGTTTCTTCAAAAGCCCGGGCTCTGGGCGGCGGCAAAGTCCTCTTTGGGACGGATCTGTGGTCAAGAGTTGAGATGGTGGGATGGGCTTGGTTTGGGTTGGGTTGGGGTTGGGTTGGGTTGGGTTGGGTTGGGAGTTGGGTTGGGTTGGGTTGGGTTGGGTACAGCGGGGATGGAATCTGTGGTGAAAAGGGATGGAGAGTGGTGGGTTGGGCCTTGGTTGGCATTGGCTTGGGTAATGGTGGGGTGGGATTCATGCACACAGGTTTGTTCGCAAAAAGCCACTGTTCTCTATGGGCACGCAGGGCAAAGTCCCGTCAGGGCAAGGAAATCTTGGTGCAGGGAATGGAGATGGTGGGAATGGGTCGGGTACGGTATGGCGGGCAGGTATAATACGCCCCCCCACACACACACCACACACACATACACCCCCAACACCAACTAACTTCCGGACCTCCCCCCCCATCGCCCCACACCACACATCATACACACACACACACATACACACACACACAACCTAACCCCAGGACCCCCCCTCCCCCCCCCCCTCAGCCCACAACCAACCAGCCGACTCACGCCAGGAACAACCAACACCACACACCACCCAGCCCAACACCCCCACGCCCAACTTACCCCAGGCACAGCGCGCATAGATCTCATGCCTCTCCCAATCACCTCCCCCCTCCTTTGGTCATGGGCAACGCTGTTAAACGATGATGACATGCAATGCGAGCCATCGCTGCCGCTTAGTAGAAGGCGGCTTGAGCATCTGAAAACAAAACAAAACAACAACGTTGACCCCGCCTCGCCACACCAACACACAACGCAACGTACCCCATGGCACAGCCACGCATGACTCCATCCGTCTCGCCATCACCTCCTCCCCCTCCTTTGGCAATGGCCCACGACTCGGCTTCACTGGACTGACGCTGTTTAAACATGATGATATCATTGCGAGCATCGCTGCCCATTGTAGAAGCGCTGAGCATGAAAAATAAAAGCAACAACAACAACAAACATTGACCCCCGCTTTCGCCACACCCGCCCACAACCCCTACAACTTACCCCGGACCACAGCGCGCATGACTCCATCCTCGTCGCTGACCGATCCTCCTCCTCCTTTTGGCATGGCCCACTGTTTAAACATGATGACATACATGCGAGCATCGTCTCCCATGTTAGAAAGCGCTCCCACATAGAACTCGCGGGAGCACATCGAGCAGACCATCCATCCCTGCAGCCACTGGAATCACGCGGAAGTGCAGCAGCTGTTGAATGAGGGAGGGGGAGGGGGGAGGGGCAGGGGGAGGGGGGGGTGGGGAGTTGAGGTGGTAGGTGGTGGTTTGTGGTAATTCGGTGTAGTGGTGATCAGGTGTAGGATAGATCTCGCAAGGGCACGCAACAGCAACCAGTCTAAGCTACTGGGAACAACGCGGAAGTGCGGAGCTGTGGCAGAAGGGAGGGGGCTGGTTTGGGGGGTGGGGTGGTGTAGGTGAAGGGAAGGGGGGGAGGGTGAAGGTGGTGGGTGGTAGGTTGATGGTGTGATAGGTGTAGGTGGGTACTCCGGGCGTGCACATACAAGACCAAGTCCAGCCACTGGTAACCACACGGAATGCAAGCAAGCTGTTGAACGCGGAGGGGGAGGTGGGATGGGGTAGGGTGGGGTGGGAGTTGAGATGTAATGTGGTGGTTGGTGGTGGTGGTGATAGGTGTAAGGTAGAACTCCGCGGGCGCAACAGCAAGGCAGACCAGGTCCAGCACTGGGAACCACAACAGAAATGCAGCAGCTGTTGAACGGGGAGGGGGAGGGGGGGATGGGGTGGGGTAAGGTGGTGGTGTAGGTGTGAATAGGTGTAGGGTGGGACCTCACGGGCGTGCACACAGCAAGACCAGTCCAGCCACTGGGGAACGCACGCGGAAGTGCAGGCAGATGAGGCATAAGGGGAGGGGTGGAGGGGTGGAGTAAAAGGTGGGAGGTGGTAGGTGTGGTGGTGGTGGGTGGTGGTGGTGTGGGTGGTGGGGGGGGGGGTAGGTTGTAAGTGGTGATAGGTGTATGGTGGGACTACACGGGCGTGCACAACACGCAGACCAGTCCAGCCACTGGGAACCACACGGAAGTGCAGGAGCTAAGGATTAAAGGGGGAGGGGGTGGGCGGTGTGTGTGTGTGTGTTGAGGGTGGGGTGGGGGTGGGGTGGGGTGGTGTAGGTGGAGGTGTAAGGTGGTGATAGGTGTAGTGGACTCCTGGGGGTGCACAACAGCAGACTAATCCAGGCCACTGGGAACCAAAACACGGAAGTGCAAGCAGCTGTGGCAATAAGGGGTGGGGGGTGGAGGTAAAAAAGGTTGAAGGTGTAGGTGGTGGGGGTGGTGTAGGTGTAAGTGGTGATTGGTGTAGGTGGTGTGGGGGGGTGTAGGTGGTGTAGGGGTGGCAAACACAGCAGACCAAGTCCGCCACTGGGAACCAACGCGAAGTGCAGGAGCTAATGGCATAAAGGGGAGGGGGTGGGGGAGGAGGTAAAAAGTTGAGGTGTTAAGGTGGTGGTGGTGGTGGTGTGTGTAAGTGGTGCTTGGGTGTAGGTGGTGGGGGGGGTGAAGGTTGGGTGTAGGGGTGACACGGCAGACCAGTCCAAGCCACTGGGAACCCATACGGAAGTGCCCAGAAAAAGGCTGTGGCAGAATGTGTGTGGTGTGTGTTGGTGTTGTTGTTGTTGGTGGGGCAGTTGGTGGTGTCTTGGTGGTGTGTTGTGGGGGGTGGGGTGGTGTAAGTGGGTGGAGGTAGGCGATGATAGGTGTAAGGTAGGGACTTGCACGGCGCGCACAGGCAACGCAGTCCATCCACTGGGAAACCACACGCAAGTGCAGCAGCTGTAGCAGAATGTGGTGTGTGTTGGGGGTGGATGTGGATGTGGTGTGCGTCAAGGGTGTGTGTGGGTGGAAGGGTGGGGTGGGGGGGGGGGGGAGTCGCTGGTTTGCGTAGGAGACCCATCTCCTGGGCGGAAAATTCATTTCCAACTATAAAAAAATTCTATTGCAGCGTTCGCAAGCGAGGCAGACAATTGGCGGAGTGTGTTGGCAAAGGGAGCGACAGTTGGCTAACGATGGACTTGAAACGCGAAAGCCATTAGTTATGAGACAGTTGGCTGACGTGTCAGGCTTTGAATTTTTCTGTTGGTCGAACGGACGGACAAAGGGGTTAATGCTTGGGGGCTGCCCGCCCCTAGGAGGGAGGCTCTGCCAAAACATCACCTGCTGTCGGTGACAATATATAAACATAAACTTAAACTAAAACTTACCTGCTGTCGGTGACAATATATAAACATAAACTTAAACTAGAACTTACCTGCTGTCGGTGACAATATATAAACATAAACTTAAACTAAAACTTAACCAGCTGTCCGGTGGAACGTATGTTAAGAACCTTAAATCCTTAATGTTTGAAAACTTTACCAGCTGTCGGTGACTATTGCTAGCGCTTAACATAAACTTAAACATTACCTGCTGTCGGTGACTAATGTTAAGAACTTAAAACCTTAATGTTGAAAACTTACCTGCTTTCGGTGACTATGGCTAGCTGTTAACATAAACTTAAACATTACCTGCTGTCTAGTGACTATGCTAGCTTTGTTAACAGGGAGATGGAGGCATTACAGATGTACCATTACCGTGTGCTTGGATTGCTTTGCCTCCTGGAGGGGCAGAGGTGTAGGTGTAGGTGGTGATAGGTGGTGTGGTGGTGGTTTGGGGCAGGGCAAGGTGCCAAGGACATGGGACGGACCATGGAAATTACCTGCTTGGATTTGCCTGCTCCTGTTGCTGGCGGCAAAAGGCTGACTCCTCGCCTTGAATGGAACGGCGGCCATGGTAAGAATGAGCCTTGCATCATGAACCCCAGCACATCGTTGGGCTTGCCTTGGATCACACATGAGACCATGTACTCCCTACACAGAATCATTGGGGGGGGGGAAAATGGTAATACAAATAGTAACAAAAAAGGGTAAAAATATATATTGCCCACAGTCCGGAAAAGAGTCGATGTACTCCCTGAACAGCATTGGGTAAGCAGAAAATGGTAAAGAATGGATTGCCCCAAATTGTGTGAACAAATAATTGGTTTGAAGGAAACAGCCTTGGGTAAATAAATGGTTTGGCCCGAATTGTGTAAAAAAATTAATTGAAATTAATTAATTAAAAACATTAAAAAATAATTGGTTTGAAGGAAATAGCTTGGGTAAAAAAAGGTATTGCCCCGAATTGGAGGGTAAAAAAAATGGTGAGGAACAGCATTGGGCAAAGTTTTATGGAGTCAAGGGGGACAAGACCCATGTACTCCGCAAAAATTCGCACAGCAGTTGGACATGTCCAAAAAGATGGCACTTGTACAGACTGCCGGCATCATATGATATCATTACACACCACAAGCATCACACCGGAGGCACACATACAAGCACCAGACACACACAGGCACCAGGCACAAACAAGCATCACACCACTCTAACCCCCCATCATCTACGCACCCTCCAGTTTTGCCCTCAGCTTCACGTATGACACTTGCACACACTTGCACACACACACACAAGCATCACACCACCCATACACAAGCACCAGACACACACAGGCACCAGGCACACACAAGCATCACACCACGCATACACAAGCACCAGACACACACAGGCACCAGGCACACACAAGCATCAGCAGACACCACGCATTTACACAAGCACCAAAGGCACACACAGGCACCAGGCACACACAAGCATCACAGCCCACGCATACACAAGCACCAGACACACAAACAGGCAAAAAAAAAAAAAAAAAAAACCAGGGCCCCCACACACAAGCATCACACCACGCATACACAAGCACCAGGCACACACAGGCACCAGGCACACACAAGCATCACACCACGCATACACAAGCACCAGACACACACAGGCACCAGGCACACACAAGCATCACACCAACCGCGCATACACAAGTCACCAGGCACCACACACAGGCACCAGGCACACACAAGCATCACACCACGCATATACAAGCACCAGGCACACACAAGCATCACACCATATTGAACGCATACACAAGCATTGCCCAGGCACACACAAGCATCACACCACGCATACACAAGCACTTACAGGCACACACAGGCACCAGGCCACACACAAGCAATCACACCACCCTTGTTCTTGATACCATTTCTATTTTGTTTATTTAATTATATAATGCCAAGTTTATTCTTAAGTATTTGTTCTAAGGATAAATAAAAAAAATAAAGTGGTTTAATTTCAATTTTAACCCCCCCATTATCTACGCACCCTCCAGTTTTGCCCTCGGTTTGAACTGTCTGGTCATCCCGCAAGTACACCGACACGCCATTCATGTGACGGTAGGGACTCCATGCCTTGAACAGATCGTCAATCTTAATCTGGGGGCGTGTGGATTTCATCTGCGTCGTCCTCAATCATCTGGGACACAAGCAAGGTGTGTATGTGTGGGTGTGGGTTGTGGGTAAAGAACACTAGCAAGGTGTGTGTGTGTGTGGTGGTGTGGGGGGGGGATGAGAACAAAAGGGACTCCACGCCTTGAACAGATCGTCGATCTTAACCTAGCGAGCGTGTGATTTCATCTCGTCGTCCTCATCATCTGGACACAAGCAAGGTGTGTATGTGTGGGTGTGGATGGGGGTAAGAACAACTAGCAAGGTGTAGGTTGGGTGGGGTGGGTGTGGGTGTGGGTGTGGGGGGGGGGATAAGAACACTAGCAAGGTGTGTGTGTGGCATGGGGGTAAGAACACTAGCAAGGTTGTGTGTTGTGTGGGGGGGGGGGGGGTGGGGGGGCGGGGATGAGACAAAAGGGACTCCACGCCTTGAACAGATCAATCGATCTTAACTAGCGGGCGTGTGATTTCATCTCGTCGTCCTCATCATCTGGACACAAGCAAGGTGCGTTGTGTGTTTGTGTGTACGTCGTGGGGGGTGCTCGGATGGGTGGGTGGGTGGGTGGGGGGGTAAGAACACCAGCAAGGTGTTGTGTGTGTGTTCATCTGAACAAGCAAGAGTGAACTTGACTAACCACAGCAAAAGAACGTGTGTGTGTGTGTGGGGGGGGGGGGGGAGCGGGTGGGGAGGGGGGGGGGGCGGGGGGGGAATAAGCATTATTCATTTGCCCTGAAAGGCGTGTGTCTTCTCCTCATCCTCATCCTCTGAACACAAGCAAGGTGTATGTGCATGTGTGTGTGTGTGGTGGTGGTGGTGGTGTGTTGTGTGTGGAGGGGGGGGGGGGGGGGATAGCTTTTCATTTTGCCCTGAAAGGCGTTTGTCTTTCTCATCATCTGGACCAAGCAAGGTGTATGTGGCATGTGTGTGTGTGTTGTGTGCTGTGTGTGTTGGGGGGGGGGGGGGGGGGGATAAGCAGCGCAGAGGTCTTGGTGGAGGTGGAGGTGGTGGAGGTACAGGCAATCTCAGACATAGGCAACAACAGTTGCAGGCAACTCCCTGCCCTGGCCTGACTTTTCTAAAACAAACACTACTATCAAAATAACAGATAATGAGTCATCCACTGTTTACTTGTGTGTTTGTGCCTTGCGCGAGGAGGCGAGGTATTGGTGGTGGTGCAGAATCCGCACGGACACAGCAACAACAGTAGCAGGTGTTACTACAAAAACTAACATTAATACCAAAAACTAAACATATAACACTTTAAGGCCCACTGAGTCATCCACTGTTATTGTATGTTTTGTCCCTTGCGCGGGAGGGGCATGAGGTCTTGGTGGAGGTGCAGGAATCTGCAGAACACAGCCAACAACAGTTAGCAGTACTACAACGAAAACATATGAAACGGTTTAAGGGCTCACCTTGAGTCATCCACTGTTACTTGTGTTGTTTGTCCTTGCGCAGAGCGGGCACAGGTCTTGGTGGAGTGAGGAATCTGCAGACCACAGCAACAAACAGTCAGCAGGCACTCCTGCTTGACTAGAGACCTCCTGTAACGAATGTGTTTTGCTTCATTGGCGTGCCGCCATCACTTGAGCACCATCCTTCGAGGTGTCTGTCTGCGGGGGGGGGAAGGGGGGGGGGGGGAGGGCAAGTGGTGGTGGTTGAGGGAGGTGGTTGGTTGAAGAGGGGGGAGGAAAGGGGGGGGGAGGGGGTTGGTGGGTTGAAGAGGGGGAATAAAGGGTCTTGTGGTGTGGTGTAGATGTGGTATGGTGTGATTGCAATCCATTCAGAGTGACCCTGTCATCACTTGAGCACATCCTTTGTTGTGTTCTGTCTGCGGGGGGGTGGGGGGGAGGGGGGGCAAGTGGTGGGAGGTGGTGGGTGGGTCGAAGAGGTTGAGGAGGAAAGGGGGGGGGTAGTGTGGTGTAGTGTGGTGTAGTGTGGTATGGTATGGTTGTGATTGCATCATTCAGAGTGCCTGTCATCACTTGAGCACCATTCCTTTGTGGTGTCTGTCTGCGGGGGGGGGGGGGGGGGGGGGGGGCAAGTGGTGGAGGTGGTGGGTGGGTTGAAGAGGGAGGAGGAAGGGGGGGGGGGGTAGTGTGTGGTGTAGTGTATGGTATGGTATGGTGTGATTGCATCATTCAGAGTGCCTGTCATCACTTGGGCACCATCCGTTGTGGTGTCTGTCTGCGGGGGGGGGGGGGGGAGGCAAGTGGTGGGAGGTGGTGGGTGGGTTGAAGAGGGAGGAGGAAAGGGGGGGGGGGGGGGGGGGTAGTGTGGTGTAGTGTGGTATGGTATGGTGTGATTGCATCATTCAGAGTGCCTGTCATTCACTTGAGCACATCCTTTGTGGTGTCTGTCTGCGAGGGGGGGGGGGGTAGTGTGGTGTAGTGTGTTATGGTATAGTGTGATTGCATCATTCAGAGTGCCTGTCATCACTTTGGGCACCATCTTTGTGGTGTCTGTCTGCTGGGGGGGGGGGGGGGGGGAGGCAAGTGGTGGAGGTGGTGGGTGGTTGAAGAGGGAGGAGGAAAGGGGGGGGGGGGGGGAGTGTTGGTGTAGTGTGGTATGGTGTGTTGGCATTATTGAGAGTGCCTGTCATCACTTTAGCATCATCCTTCGTGGTGTCTGTCTGCGGGGGGTGGGGGTGGGGGGGTGGGGTGGGGATATAATTTGGTGTGTGTAGTGTAGTATGATGTGTTTGCATCATTGAGAGTGCCTGTCATCACTTGAACACCATCCCTCGTGGTGTCTGTCAGCAGGGGGGGGGTGTAGTGTGGTGTAGTGTGGTGTAGTGTAGTATGGTGTGTTTGCATCATTGAGAGTGCCTGTCATCACTTGAACACCATCCCTCGTGGTGTCTGTCTGCGGGGCAGGGGGGGGGGGGGGGGGGAGTGTGGTGTAGTAGTTGGTGTAGTGTGGTATGGTGTGTTTGCATCATTGAGAGTGCCTGTCATCACTTCAGCATCATCCTTCGTGGTGTCTGTCTGCGGGAGGTGATGGCAAGTGGTGGAGGTGGTGGGTGGTTGAGAAGAGAGGTGAGGAAAGGGCTGCGTGGTGTGGTGCTTCCTGTAATGATGTGTTTGCATCATTTTGAGTGCCCGCCGTCACTTTAGCACCATGCTTCAAGGTGTCTGTCTGCGGGAGGTGGCGGCAACTGGGGGGGAGGGGGGGGGGGGGGGGGGGGGGTGTGGTGGTAGTGTGGTGTGGCCTGGCCTGGCCTGCATAAGGAGCACAATGTTCAATGAAGTACCAACTGGGGGGAGGGGGGTGTAGTGTGGTGTAGTGTGGTGTGGCCTGGCCTGCATAAGGAGCACAATGTGTGTGTGTGTGTGTGTGGGGGGGGGGGGGGGGGGGGGGGGTAGTGGTGTGTAGTATGGTGTGGCCTGGCCTGGCCTGCATAAGGAGCACAATGTGTGTGTGTGTGTGTGGGGGGGGGGGGTGGGGGGTAGTGTGGTGTAGTGTGGTGTTAGTGTGGTGTAGTGTGTTGTAGTGTGGTGTGGCATGGCCTGGCCTGCATAAGGAGCACAATGTGTGTGTGTGTGGGGGTAGTGTGGGGTAGTGTGGTGTGGCCTGGCCTGGCCTGCATAAGGAGCACAATGTGTGTGTGTGTGGGTGGGGGGGTGGGGGTGGGGGGGGTACTGTGGTGTAGTGTGGTGTGGCATGGCCTGCATAAGGAGCACAATATGTGTGGGGGGGGGTAGTGTGGTGTAGTGTGGTGTGGCATGGCCTGCATAAGGAGCACAATGTGTGTGGGGGGGGGGTAGTGTGGTGTTAGTGTGGTGTGGCATGGCCTGCATAAGGAGCACAATGTTCAATAAAAGTACCAACTGGTGTGATGCAGGCAAAGGCACACTAACTATCACCCCCATCAGCAGCAAGAAAAACAACAACAACAATCACCCCCACCAGCAACAACTACAACAACAACAATCACCCCCATCAGCAACGATTACAACAACAACAACAACAACAACAACAACAAGCACACACACAACAACAACAACAACAACAACAAGCACACACACACAACAACAACCACACACACACAACGACAACAAGCACACACACACACAACAAGCACCCCCCATCAACACCAACAACTACTACAACGATCACCCCCAGCAGCAGCAACAAAAACAAGAACAACAATCACCCCCACCAGCAACAACTACAACAACAACAATCACCCCCATCAGCAACAACTACAACAACAAGCACCCCCCATCAGCAACGGCAATAACTGCAACAACAATGACCCCCAGCAGCAACAACAAAAACAAAAACAACAATGACCCCCAACAGCAACAATTACAACAACAACAACAACAACAATCACCCCCAGCAGCAGCAACAACAACAACAACAACAACAACAACAACAACAACAACAACAACAACAATCACCCCCAGCAGCAGCAACAACAACAACAACAACAACAACTACAAGCACCCCCCACCAGTAAGTACAACAACAACAACAACAACAACAACAACAATCACCCCCAGCAGCAACTAACTAGTACTGACGTGATGCCGGAACAACAACAACAACAACAACAACAACAATAACAACAACAACAACAACAACAACAACAACACTTACAACCATCCCCAGCAGGAACTCACTCGTACTGAGGTGATCCCGAAGGGTAGCTTGAAGACCATGCCTTGGCGGAGAGAGGGGGAATCATCCTTCATGAGTGCATGCAAAAAACAACAACACTTACAACCATCCCCAGCAGGAACTCACTCGTACTGAGGTGATCCCGAAGGGTAGCTTGAAGACCATGCCTTGGCGGAGAGAGGGGGAATCATCCTTCATGAGTGCATGCAAAAAACAACAACACTTACAACCATCCCCAGCAGGAACTCTCTAGTACTGAGGTGATCCCGAAGGGTAGCTTGAAGACCATGCCTTGGCGGAGAGAGGGGGAATCATCCTTCATGAGTGCAAGCAAAAAACAACAGCACTTACAACCATCCCCAGCAGGAACTCTCTAGTACTGCGGTGATCCCGAAGGGTAGCTTGAAGACCAAGCCATGGCGGATGTGCCCTACACTATACGACCTCCAGTGTTGCGAGGCCTGCATAAGGCCCACAATGCTCGATACAGTATCAACTGGTGTGATGCAGGCCAAGGCACACTAACTATCACCCCCAGCAGCAACTCACCAGTACTGACGTGATGCCGGAAACACACAACAACAAACAATCACCCCCAGCAGCAGCAGCAGCAGCAACAACAACAATCTGCCCCATCAGCAACAACAACAAGCATCCCCAGCAGCAACTCACCAGTGCTGACGTGATGCCGGAACAACAAGAACAACAATCACCCCCAGCAGCAGCAGCAGCAGCAACAGCAGCAGCAACAACAACAATCTGCCCCATCAGCAACAACAACAACCATCCCCAGTAGCAACGCACCAGTACTGAGGTGACCCCGGAGGGTAGCTTGAAGACCATGCCATGGCGGGCAGAGGGGGAATCATCCTTCATGAGTGCGAGCGTTGAGCTGAACGCACGGTGCCACTCCACCGCATCCTCAAGGCTCTTGCACCCGAAGGTGAAGTCAATGTAGCCCGAAGTAGCCCACACAGAGGGCCAATCAATGGTGAATTGGTACTGCGCGCACCGGGGGGTGGGGGTGGGGGTGGGGGTGGGGTATAAAAATTGATTGGCTTTTATCTGAAGTCAATGTAGCCCGAGGTAGCCCACACAGAGGGCCAATCAATGGTGAATTGGTACTGCACACCGTGTTGTGTGTGTGTGTAGGGGGGGGGGATTATATATTTTTGATAGGCTTTAACCTGAATTCAGTGTAGCCAGAGGCAGCCCACACAGAGGGCCAATCAATGGTGTGAATTGGGACTGTGCACCGGGGGTGTGGGGGAGAGGGAGTGTGTGTTAGTGTGTTTATACATTTTGATAGGCTTTAACCTGAATTCAGTGTAGCCAGAGGCAGCCCACACAGAGGGCCAATCAATGGTGAATTGGGACTGTGCACCGGGGGGTGGGGGGAGAGGGAGTGTGTGTTAGTGTGTTTATACATTTTTGATAGGCTTTAACCTGAATTCAGTTTAGCCAGAGGCAGCCCACACAGAGGGCCAACCCGAGGGCCTAACCGAGCGTCAAACCGGGGGCCAAGAAAAGAAAGAAAAAAAAAAAAAAAGGAACAAGAAGTTAAAGAAAAAGAATAAAGAATAAAGAATACAAAAGACATGCTGAAAATAGAACTAAACATAGAAAAGCCGAAAGAAAAGCTTTTACTTACCACACTGATCTTCTTCAAGTCTTTTCTTTGATGAATAGAGAGGCAAAAATAAAAGCCGGAAAGACAAGCAAGGAGAAGATCCGAAAAGAGAGGCCAAAGAGAATAGGCGGGAAGACAAGCCGAAAAGAAAAACCCAAACAGAAAGTCTGGAAAGGAAAGCTTTTACTTGCCACATGGACCTTCTTCAAGTCTTCCCGTCAATTAAAAGAGAGGCCGAAGAAAAGAACTGGAAAGAAAATCCAAACAGACAAGCTTGGAGAAAAAAAAGCCAAAGAGAAAAGCTGGGGGGAAAAAGTCGTAAAGAAAGGCTGAAAAGAAAAGCCAAAAGAAAAGCCGAAAGACATGCTGGAAAGAGAACTAAACATACAAAGCCAGAAGAAAAGCTTTTACTTACCGCATTGATCTTCTCCAAGTCTCCCCTTTGATGGAAAGAGAGGCAGAAGAAAAGGCCGAAAAGAAAGGATGAAGAAAAAAGCTGAAAAGAAAAGCCGACAAGACATGCTGAAAAGAGAACTTAACATACAAAGCCAGAAGAAAAGCTTTTACTTTCCGCATTGATCTTCTCCAAGTCTCCCCTTTGATGGTAAGAGAGGCCGAAGAAAAGGCTGAAAAGAAAGGATGAAGAAAAAGCTGAAAAGAGAAGCCGAAAAGACATGCTGAAAAGAGAACTCAACATAGAAAAGCCAGAAGAGAAGCTATTTATTAAACATAGAAAAGCCAGAAACATAGAGAAGCCAGAAACATAGAAAAGCCAGAGAAGCCAGAAACGTAGAGAAGCCAGAGAAGCCAGAAACATAGAGAAGCCAGAAACATAGAAAAGCCAGAAGAGAAGCTAGCATTTCAGGGGATGATTTGGGAAGCTAGCAATTCAGGGGATGATTTGGGAAGCTAGCAATTCAGGGGATGATTTGGGAAGCACGCTTTCTACTTCGGACTTGGTTCTCAGAATCTCAGGCCAAATATCGAGAATTCTTGCGAGAATTCTCAGATTTCCAGGCCAAATTCTCGATTTCATGTACGAAGTCCGGGTTCCTCAGAAACCTTGAACCCAAATCATCCGCTGAATTGCTTTAACTCACCACATTGATCTTCTCCAAGTTTTACTGAGAATTAGAGAGGCAACAAATAAAAGCGGAAAGAAAAGCTGAACAATCGGGCTGAAAAGAAAGAAAAACAAAACCCAAAAAGAAAAGCTTTAACTCACCAAATTGATTTCCTCCAAGTCTCCCTTCAGTGAAGCTGTAATGGTCCAAGTGTGCCTTGGCCTGCATCACACCAGTTGATACTGTATTGAGCATTGTGGGCCTTATGCAGGCCAGGCCATGCCACACCACACTACACCCCCCTCCCCCCAATTGGTACTTTATTGAACATTGTGCTCCTTATGCAGGCCATGCTACAATGTAGGTCACATTAATTGGTTCTTGCTTAATTATGGTAAGTTCTATGCAGTGTCGCTTGCGACGCTAAAAATTGGTTCTTGTTTAATTATGATAAGTTCTATGCAGCGTCGCCTGCGACGCTAAAAATTGGCGGAGAGTGATCGCGAGGGAGCGACAGGTGGCAACGGAAGCGAGTTAGTTACGAGACCGTTGGCTGACGTGTCGGGCTTCATCGCGGTCAAACAGACGGACGGACGGACGGATGGATGGATGGATGGATGGATGGATGGATGGATGGACAAACGGAATGGGTAACACTGGGGGCTCCCGCCCCCAGAAGGGGGGGCTACGCCAAAAATCACTCAGCTTAAGAATGGTTGGAAGAAGATAGACCAGCCTGCAAGCTTCAAGCCCGCCCAAGTGCGCCTACTTAGCATATTGTAGGAGGGGCACCGCCATTCGAACTGGATCCTCTGTGTCGCTGGTTTGTGTCGGGAGACCCACCTCCAGGGGTGAAAGTTCTTTCACAACTTTTTTTATAAAAAATAAAACCTTTTTTTTTATAAAAACAACTTTTTTTATTAAAAATAAACTTTTAAAACAAAAAAGCTGAAAGATGAAAGCTGATAGACGGCAATCCTCATGCAGACCATGCAACAATGTAGGTCATATAATGTAGGGAACATGTGCCATGCCATGCCATGGTCTTCAAGCTACCCTCCGGCATCACGTCAGTAATACTGAGTTGCTGCTGGGGGCAGTTGTTGTTGTTGGAAGAATATAGACCAGCCTGCAAGCTGAAAGATGAAAGCTGATAGACGGCAATCCTCATGCAGACCATGCAACAATGTAGGTCATATAGTGTAGGGCACATGTGCCATGCCATGCCATGGTCTTCAAGCTACCCTCCGGCATCACGTCAGTAATAGTGAGTTGCTGCTGGGGGCAGTTGTTGTTGTTGGAAGAATATAGACCAGCCTGCAAGCTGAAAGATGAAAGCTGATAGACGGCAATCCTCATGCAGACCATGCAACAATGTAGGTCATATAGTGTAGGGCACATGTGCCATGCCATGCCATGGTCTTCAAGCTACCCTCCGGCATCACGTCAGTAATAGTGAGTTGCTGCTGGGGGCAGTTGTTGTTGTTGGAAGAATATAGACCAGCCTGCAAGCTGAAAGATGAAAGCTGATAGACGGCAATCCTCATGCAGACCATGCAACAATGTAGGTCATATAGTGTAGGGCACCATGTGCCATGCCATGCATGGTCTTCAAGCTACCCTCCGGCATCACGTCAGTAATAGTGAGTTGCTGCTGGGGGCAGTTGTTGTTGTTGGAAGAATATAGACCAGCCTGCAAGCTGAAGATGAAAGCTGATAGACGGCAATCCTCATGCAGACCATGCAACAATGTAGGTCATATAGTGTAGGGCACATGTGCCATGCCATGCCATGGTCTTCAAGCTACCCTCCGGCATCACGTCAGTAATAGTGAGTTGCTGCTGGGGGCAGTTGTTGTTGTTGGAAGAATATAGACCAGCCTGCAAGCTGAAAGATGAAAGCTGATAGACGGCAATCCTCATGCAGACCATGCAACAATGTAGGTCATATAGTGTAGGGCACATGTGCCATGCCATGCCATGGTCTTCAAGCTACCCTCCGCATCACGTCAGTAATAGTGAGTTGCTGCTGGGGCAGTTGTTGTTGTTGGAAGAATATAGACCAGCCTGCAAGCTGAAAGATGAAAGCTGATAGACGGCAATCCTCATGCAGACCATGCAACAATGTAGGTCATATAGTGTAGGGCACATGTGCCATGCCATGCCATGGTCTTCAAGCTACCCTCCGGCATCACGTCAGTAATAGTGAGTTGCTGCTGGGGGCAGTTGTTGTTGTTGGAAGAATATAGACCAGCCTGCAAGCTGAAAGATGAAAGCTGATAGACGGCAATCCTCATGCAGACCATGCAACAATGTAGGTCATATAGTGTAGGGCACATGTGCCATGCCATGCCATGGTCTTCAAGCTACCCTCCGGCATCACGTCAGTAATAGTGAGTTGCTGCTGGGGGCAGTTGTTGTTGTTGGAAGAATATAGACCAGCCTGCAAGCTGAAAGATGAAAGCTGATAGACGGCAATCCTCATGCAGACCATGCAACAATGTAGGTCATATAGTGTAGGGCACATGTGCCATGCCATGCCATGGTCTTCAAGCTACCCTCCGGCATCACGTCAGTAATAGTGAGTTGCTGCTGGGGGGCAGTTGTTGTTGTTGGAAGCAATATAGACCAGCCTGCAAGCTGAAAGATGGAAAGCTGATAGACGGCAATCCTCATGCAGACCATGCAACAATGTAGGTCATATAGTGTAGGGCACATGTGCCATGCCATGCCATGGTCTTCAAGCTACCCTCCGGCATCACGTCAGTAATAGTGAGTTGCTGCTGGGGGCAGTTGTTGTTGTTGGAAGAATATAGACCAGCCTGCAAGCTGAAAGATGAAAGCTGATAGACGGCAATCCTCATGCAGACCATGCAACAATGTAGGTCATATAGTGTAGGGCACATGTGCCATGCCATGCCATGGTCTTCAAGCTACCCTCCGGCATCACGTCAGTAATAGTGAGTTGCTGCTGGGGCAGTTGTTGTTGTTGGAAGAATATAGACCAGCCTGCAAGCTGAAAGATGAAAGCTGATAGACGGCAATCCTCATGCAGACCATGCATGTGCCATGCCAACCCTCCGGGTCAGTAGTCAGTTTGTTGTTGTTGGAAGAATATAGACCAGCCTGCAAGCTATAGCTGTGTTGTGGTGCCATGCCATGCCATGGTCTTCAAGCTACCCTCCGGCATCACGTCAGTAATAGTGAGTTGCTGCTGGGGGCAGTTGTTGTTGTTGGAAGAATATAGACCAGCCCTGCAAGCTGAAAGATGAAAGCTGATAGACGGCAATCCTCATGCAGACCATGCAACAATGTAGGTCATATAGTGTAGGGCACATGTGCCATGCCATGCCATGGTCTTCAAGCTACCCTCCGGCATCACGTCAGTAATAGTGAGTTGCTGCTGGGGGCAGTTGTTGTTGTTGGAAGAATATAGACCAGCCTGCAAGCTGAAAGATGAAAAGCTGATAGACGGCAATCCTCATGCAGACCATGCAACAATGTAGGTCATATAGTGTAGGGCACATGTGCCATGCCATGCCATGGTCTTCAAGCTACCCTCCGGCATCACGTCAAGTAATAGTGAGTTGCTGCTGGGGGCAGTTGTTGTTGTTGGAAGAATATAGACCAGCCTGCAAGCTGAAAGATGAAAGCTGATAGACGGCAATCCTCATGCAGACCATGCAACAATGTAGGTCATATAGTGTAGGGCACATGTGCCATGCCATGCCATGGTCTTCAAGCTACCCTCCGGCATCACGTCAGTAATAGTGAGTTGCTGCTGGGGGCAGTTGTTGTTGTTGGAAGAATATAGACCAGCCTGCAAGCTGAAAGATGAAAAGCTGATAGACGGCAATCCTCATGCAGACATGCAACAATGTAGGTCATATAGTGGAAGTAGGGCACATGTGCCATTTGCCATGCCATGGTCTTCAAGCTACCCTCCGGCATCACGTCAGTAATAGTGAGTTGCTGCTGGAGGGCAGTTGTTGTTGTTGGAAGAATATAGACCAGCTGAGCTGAAAGATGAAAGCTGATAGACGGCAATCCTCATGCAGACCATGCAACAATGTAGGTCATATAGTGTAGGCACATGTGCCATGCCATGCCATGGTCTTCAAGCTACCCTCCGGCATCACGTCAGTAATAGTGAGTTGCTGCTGGGGGCAGTTGTTGTTGTTGGAAGAATATAGACCAGCCTGCAAGCTGAAAGATGGAAAGCTGATAGACGGCAATCCTCATGCAGACCATGCAACAATGTAGGTCATATAGTGTAGGGCACATGTGCCATGCCATGCCATGGTCTTCAAGCTACCCTCCGGCATCACGTCAGTAATAGTGAGTTGCTGCTGGGGGCAGTTGTTGTTGTTGGAAGAATATAGACCAGCCTGCAAGCTGAAAGATGAAAGCTGATAGACGGCAATCCTCATGCAGACCATGCAACAATGTAGGTCATATAGTGTAGGCACATGTGCCATGCCATGCCATGGTCTTCAAGCTACCCTCCGGCATCACGTCAGTAATAGTGAGTTGCTGCTGGGGGCAGTTGTTGTTGTTGGAAGAATATAGACCAGCCTGCAAGCTGAAAGATGAAAGCTGATAGACGGCAATCCTCATGCAGACCATGCAACAATGTAGGTCATATAGTGTAGGGCACATGTGCCATGCCATGCCATGGTCTTCAAGCTACCCTCCGGCATCACGTCAGTAATAGTGAGTTGCTGCTGGGGGCAGTTGTTGTTGTTGGAAGAATATAGACCAGCCTGCAAGCTGAAAGATGAAAGCTGATATACGTGCAATCCTCATGCAGACCATGCAACGATGTAAGTCATATAGTGAAGGGACATTTGTAGGGAACGGCAACTGATGTTAGTGTTTGAAGAACTAATATTAACTCATATTATTAATGTGTCACAATAATATTAATTTTTCAAATAAATTCAAAATTCTGGTGAGATGGCTCGTCCAACTAATAGTATAAAATATTATTTTTTCACTAATATTATATAACATAGCCGAACCCTACACATTTGCCATGCCATGATCTTCAAGCTGTCTTCCTGCATCACAGCAGTACTAGTGAGTTGCTGCTGGGGATGATTGTTGGTGTTGGTGTTGCTGACGGGGGTGATTGTTGTTGCTGTTGTTGTTGTTGTTGTTGTTGTTGTTGTTGTTGTTGTTGTTGTTGTTGTTGTTGTTGTTGTTGTTGCTGCTGGGGGTGATTGTTGTTGTTGTTGTTGTTGTTGTTGTTGTTGTTGCTGCTGGGGGTGATTGTTGTTGTTGTTGTTGTTGTTGTTGTTGTTGTTGTTGTTGTTGTTGTTGTTGTTGTTGTTGTTGTCCTGGCATCACGTCAGTACTGGTGAGTTGCTGCTGGGGGTGATTGTAAATATGCCTTGGCCTGCATCACACCAATTGATACTGTATTGAGCGTTGTGCTCCTTATGCAGGTCATGCAACAGTGTAGGGCACATTTGGAGTCCAAACGGGCACCAGGAAAAAATGCAATGAGCAACAGCAGCAGCAGCACATTACTTGGTTCTTGCTTAATTGTGAAATTACTCAGCTTAAGAATGGTTGGAAGAATATAGACCAGCCTGCAAGCTGAAAGTTGAAAGCTGATAGAAGTGTAATCCTTATGCAGGCCTTGCAACAATGTAGGTCATATAGTGTAGGGCACATGTCAACCAAGGTAATTCAAAGCGCCCGCTTTTGCGCTTTTGAGCACTGGCTTATTGACCCCCTCCGCGAGTTCTATGCAACTCCCTGTGGGCGCAGCAAGCATTTTTTGCACTTTTTGTACCACAAAGCGCAGTTTTTTTGTTTTCAAGTGCGCTAAAGCGC
Organism: Microglena sp. YARC; assembly: GCA_022414725.1. Taxonomy (NCBI): domain Eukaryota; kingdom Viridiplantae; phylum Chlorophyta; class Chlorophyceae; order Chlamydomonadales; family Chlamydomonadaceae; genus Microglena; species Microglena sp. YARC. Next base: position 17,645 of record JAJSRW010001266.1, on the reverse strand, counting down.
TGGCCAATTTGGCAATTTGAAGTACCCTGATGTCAACATGTGCCATGCCGTGGTCTTCAAGCTACCCTCCGGCATCACGTCAGTACTCCTGAGTTGCTGCTGGGGGTGATTGTTAGTGTTGGTGTTGCTGCCGGGGGTGATTGTTGTTGTTGATGTTGTTGTTGCTGCTGCTGCTGCTGCTGCTGGGGGAGGTTGTTGTTGTTGTTGTTGTTGTTGTTGTTGTTGTTGTTGCTTCTGCTGGGGGAGGTTGTTGTTTGTTGTTGTTTGTTGTTGTTGTGTTGTTGTTGTTGTTGTTGTTGTTGTTGTTATTGTTGTTGTTGTTGTTGTTGTTGTTGTTGTTATTGTTGTTATTGTCCTGGCATCACGTCAGTACTGGTGAGTTGCTGCTGGGGGTGATTGTAAGTGTGCCTTGGCCTGCATCACACCAGTTGATACTGTATTGAGCATTGTGCTCCTTATGCAGGCCTCGCAACAATGTAGGTCATATAGTGTAGGGCACATTTGGGGTCCAGCAGGGCACCAGGAAACAATGTAATCGTCAGCAGCAGCAGCAGCAGCAGCAGTAGCAGCAGCATATTACTTGGTTCTTGCTTTATTGTGAAATTAATCAGCTTCAGAATGGTTGAAGAAGATGGACCACCCTGAAAGCTGAAAGCTGAAAGTTGAAAGTTGATAGACCGTGTAATCAAAACTATGCTCCTTAGACAACAATCTAAGTCATATTAAAGCATTCATATATTATGCATCATCATAATGCAGTCATATATTATGCATCATCATCATCATCATCATCATCATCATCATCATCATCATCATCATCATCATCATCATCATCATCATCATCACCATCACCATCACCATCACCATCATCATCATCATCATCACCACCATCATCATCATCATCATCATCATCATTATCACTAACTGCTGTTATTGGTCACTGGCCACTGGTTTCTGGTCACACTGGTCACTAACTGGTCACACTGGTCACAGGTCGCCACCCTGACACTCAGTGCCCCCCGCCCACCCACCTCAGGTGTCGTTTCTTCATCACAATATCGGCAGAATTGGCGGGGCGCAAAGTACATTCCTTGCAGAGCAAATAGATAGTCTTGCGATCCTTGTCACTAGTGTTGACAGTTTGGAATTTCCCTACTTGCAGGAGCTCGAGCTTGCGTCCCACGACGAGATCAGAACTGGACGTCGTCTTGAAGACTTCGCCTGAGAGCATCACAACCTCATCCTCGATGCCCATTTCTCGCAACTGAGAAGGGAAAACAAAGAAACTGGCCGGGAGGTTACTTTCTGAGCGATACACGAACAGACGAGTGGGGAGGTGATGCTTGGGACTAGCGGCTTTCGTTGTTCCTGAAAAATTGTTCCACAATGGGACGATGCGACTTGCGCGAGTTGTTGCGCAATTTCAATGGGCTCGTTTCGATGACTGGACCCAACTGGAGTTCGTTGAGTTGGTTGGTTTTCGCTGGCATGGTGGTATCAGGAGGTCGCAGGTCGTTCAGGAGGACCCGCGGGTGGGGGGGGGGGACTCCGGGGGGGACCCCTTTGTCCATACATGCATGCACCCAGGTGCTCGCATCAGGGCTCGCATGCTCCCGTTGTAGGAGTATCGCTGTTGCGCTGAAAGTACTTTCCCCGATGTTGGTCACCCTATCAGGCAGTGTGATGCCCTAGCATCTGCTAATGTGAAAGTGCTCGCTCTTGGGACTGCAATGACCAAAATATAATTTTAGCATGGTGCATGTGTCACAACCTGTAGTACCTCTCTTGGCATACTCTAGGGCTCAATTGTTGCCACCTTGGTGATGCGAGTGATGCATGTGAGACAGTCTATTGGACTAAGCACTCATGATAGCCCATCCGTGTGGCCGCTAGCGTGGTGTGGTGGGAGGGGAGGGTAAGGTTGGGAGGTATGCATGGTCTGGGGGCAGGCACGGTTTGGTGGGAGGGGAGGGTAAGCTTGGGAGGTATGCATGGGCTAGGGGCAGGCAAGATGTGGTGGGAGGGGAGGGGAAGCTTGACCAGGCATGGTGTGTTGCTGCGCACGCCCGTGGCCATGTGGGTGGTTGGATGGCACTGTCATGACTGTGTGGGTGGTGGTGGTGTACTGGTGTACGATCATGATTGTGAGGATGGTAGGTGGGGGGGCGCTACCATGTAAAATAGTGGCTGTATATAGGTGGTGATGCGCTGCCATGGATGTGGAGGGGTGGTAGGTCATTCCCATTGCTTTGCAAGGGCAATGAACCACATATATGGCTGGGTGGACGGTGACTATAGCTAGCTCCGGCTTACGCTATGGTGTCCTTAACTTCACGTCCTGTGAGTAACGGGATTACACGGATGTAACAATTTTAATTTCAATGTCAATGGCTGGGTGGATGGTGGTGTGTAGAGGAGCAGTGCATGGTGGTTTGATGAGTATTGGGGCAGTGCAATGTTTGTTGAGGAGTAGAGGGGCCATAGCCTCTTTCAGTGATTTACAACGGTCAAGTGGTGACCAGATCGCTGAAGGATGAAGAGTCGGGGGTTCGACTCCCCCTTTGGTCGCTCCTGGCGTTGCAGGTCGTCGTCAACTGCGATGGTAGATTGTCCTTTTTTTTTTTTTTAGGTGGGAGGCTGTTATAGACCGGTTCTCCCGGTCCAGCTAGAGTGTCTTAGTGCGCCAGGCCCTCTGCCTGGAAGCTTCCATTGTAGTGCCTCTGCCCGCTAGGGCCAGTATCTACCGGCGGCAGTACCTTGAGGTACTGTCGCCTTTCCCTTCTTATACCTGCCATGTCGCCTGACATGCTATCACGATTGTAAAGCACACGCCCTAGTCCCTTCCCTGTGAGAGTGCTTACGACATATCGCTCCGGAAAGCTAAAGGTTAGCGCTCATCAACGCCGCCCCGTGTTCCACTGCAACAGACTTGAGCGCATCAAGCCTGTTACCCTCTCCGTAGATCCCGAGCTCCCGCGCACCTGCAGTGTCTTCAACCGTTTCTGGCGCAACAACCGAAGAAAAAGGATCTCAGGCCCCTCCCGATCTCCTCTACCATCCTGGACTCTCCCAGCCCTTCTCCAATGGATGCACCGTCGGCAACCAACGCCACCACATTCCACCAATGGCTGCAGGACATCTCTCAGGATATTAAGGTGATAGAGGATGAGAATATAGATCTGCCCTTACCTCTTTTACACTACAGATCTAAGATCTTCATCTTGCACAACATGTCCCCAGAATTCAGATTACAGTACGGCCGTTCACATGTCTACAGACCTCATGCACTGGCTCAAAGATGTCTATGCAGACTGGTATTTTGAGCACACCAAGGACGTTGACACGGATTTGTTCCCTTTCCCCTGGCTCAACAGACCATATCCTAAACCCAAAGATCATGATCCACCGCAGCCTCTTGAAGACCCCGTCACAAGTTCTAGACAAACATCACAGCCAGACAACGCCCCCAGTAGCCACTATGCTCTCAATGCAACTAAACATACCCGTAGCATATACAAAAACTGGATCATGGACACAGGTGCTACTTCACACATGACAGGGGAAATACAATTCAACTCCCACGAATGCACCATGACCATCAAAAACAAAGTGATCATCTCAGGTCCTAAGAAACGCAGCCTCTACCTAGTCCCTGTAATCAAAAATGATCCTACCCTGATCAGAGGATCAGAATACACTACAGCTGTAGCTCTAGCAGCCGTTTCTAGAAAAACTCCAATGACAGCTGAACTCCAACACATCAGACTGGGGCACCTCGCATACAGTTCATTAGCAAGAATGACCTCAGAAGATATGGTCATTGGAAACGATATCACCTCATCTGCATTCAACAAAATGAGTAAGCAAACCTGTGAAATCTGCATTCTCTCAAAAATGGACAAAAAACCTACCCCACATCTCACACCAGAGCTACCAGACCCATGGGCATCATCCACATTGACATGAGTCCTCACCCAAAACAAAATTGGGACCATTTTCTGTGACAATGGATCAGAATACATCTGCAACAGATTCAAAAACTGGTGCAAAAGAAAAGGAATTACCCTCAACTTTACAGTTCCAGGTAACCCATCTACCAATGGTGCAGCAGAACGCCTTCACAAAACTCTGCATGACAGATCTACAGCACTCCTCCTTTCATCCAAATTCCCCAACAGGTACTGGGCAGAGATGGTCAAGAATGCAAGCATCCTCAGGAACCTCTCCCCTACCTCTGAATCTAACAAAACAACCTATGAAATGTTCCATGGAACCAAGCCTAAGATTGATCACCTCAGGACCATTGGATGCACAGCATATGTTCATGTCCCACCTAAGTCAAGATCTTTCAAATTCTCACCATCAGCCAAAATTACCAGACTCATTGGATACTCAGACTCAAGGAAAGCCTACAGAGTAGTAGACTCCTCACACAAAATCTTTGACGCGAGAGACATCACTTTCAATGAATTTGAGAATTTAGCAGGCCAGAAAGGATTCCCAGGTGCAGACGCTGTGGTACTAGGAAACTATGAAGAGGATATCCCAGTAGAAGTTGATGATGATGATGCTATCCCCCCTGTACCCTCTGTCCTCACCCCATCTGAACTCCAAGACAGGGAATACTACCTAGCCAGACTGGCTAAGCACTAAGCCAACCCACCAGTGTGGGGCTCCCCAGATGGTCTTTCTTTCAATCCTGATACAGTGTACCAGCCTACCTTTACAGCACCAACACCAAGCCTCATGCCAGCAGCCAGTGCACCCACTATCCACACTGTTGAACAAGGAGCTGAACACAACCCTCAGGAACATGCAGATCCTACTAACCCCACACTTCCACCCAACCAAGAGCTAGCTACCCCTCCAAGCCCTGACATTCCTACACCACCAGAAATAGACACATCCCTAGTTGAACCTAGAAGATCTGCCAGAGACAGACACTCACCCAACTTCCTAGCCTTCCTAGCTGCAGACGAAGTTATCATTCTCAAAAATGAGAAAGAAGCCCTCTCTAGTCCCCAAGCCAAAGAATGGAAAGCTGCTATGCAGGAAGAATTAGCAGCACTTGCAGAAATGAACACATGGTCCCTCTCAGAACTCCCCTCAGGAGCTAAAGCTATAGGAACCAAATGGGTATTCGACATCAAACAATCCATTATGGAGAAATTGTCAGATACAAAGCAAGGCTAGTAGCCAAAGGATATGCCCAGCGCCCAGGCATGGACTATGATGAAGTTTTTGCACCTGTGGCCAAACATGCTACCATCCGTTACATCCTCTCCATGGCAGCTAACCCCAAGGCATACCTAGCACAGTTGGATGTTTCCACTGCATTCCTCAATGGCACAGTTGAAGAAGAACTGTACTGTACCCAACCACCTGGATTCGAACAAGACCACAGAGTTTGCCGCATGTGGAAATGCCTCTATGGCTTAAAGCAAGCATCCCGCCAGTGGTACCTCAAAGTCGAAGAAGATATGACTGCTATAGGATTCAGAGAGGTAGACGTAGACCAAGGCCTATTTGTGCTACCTAGCTCAGCCAACAAACCCATCATTTGGGTCCTCCTATGGGTTGATGACTTCCTCATGCTGTCCTTTGACAAAGGCATCCTAGACAAGTACAAAAACACCATCATGAAGCTGTACAAGACTAGAGACCTTGGTGACCCTTCAGTTTTTGTTGGCTATGAGATCACCAGGAATGCATCCACTGGCACCCTACACATCTGCCAGTCCAGGTTCATCCAGGATCTGCTGCGTGCCCACAACATGCTTCCTGAGCCCAACAGCACCAGGTTCCCTGTGCCTCTCCTACCAGATACCCCCCTGACCTATGCTGACAAAGATACCCCAGACACTGGCCTTCCCCTTGCCCAGATTGTGGGCTCCCTCAACTACCTGGCAGTCAACACAAGGCCTTACATTGCCCAAGCAGTCAACAGATTGGCCAGGCACAGTGCACACCCATTGCATGAACACATGGAAGCTGCCACTGGTATCCTCAAATACCTGTCTAATACACCAGACTATGGCATCACCTACACCTTCTCCAACAAGCCCCTCATTGGTTACTGTGATTCTGACCATGCTGCCTGCCCTATTACAAGGAAATCCACAACAGGTTTTGTATTACTCAACCAAGGGGGATCAATCTCATGGGCATCCAAGATACAGGCATCTGCCACAGCCCTGTCCACAACAAACGCCGAGTTTATGGCAGCTACCTCTGCAGCCCAAGAGGGAATGTGGTTGAGAAAACTACAAAACTCTGCTACAGGCATAGTCCCCCCTGCTCTCACCATTAATGGTGACAACCAAGCTGCACTTAGTGCCTGGAACCAGGAGAAGCTGTCATCCAGACTGAAGCACATGGAGACCAGGTTCTACTTCCTCAAGGAGCAATCCAAGAAAGAAGGTATCAAACTGAACTGGATCCCAACTGCTGCCAACATGTCTGACATGCTCACCAAATCTCTGCTCAGGGCCAAGTTCTGTGACTTCAGAGAGAAGATTGGCTGCATTGGAAAGCTAAAAATGGAATAACTCTGGAAGCTCTGACCAAGAACCTGATATCAGTCATATTCTTGATCATGGGGAGCTACTTGCCTTCAAAGTTTTCCTCCTGCAGCTTCCTGCAGCTCCTATACAGTCCATTCCTGATTCATCACTATGGCCCCATAGTTCCCCCTACCATTAATCTGAAGATCCTGACTTATGATACTTTATAGATGATACTGGAAGTACCTCACCATGTCCTTCCATCTGTATTGATAGTCATGAGCTAGCGGGGGACGTCTACCTTGAAGTTGTTTACCATAATGTAAACCAAACAGATTGCTATCCAGTCCTTTTAGCTAAACAAGCCCCCATGGCTGCACCTTCCTGGCAGCTTCACAGCTGGAATCCAGTCCTATCTAGATAATATATTCTAGTTATACTTTACTGCCCTTACCCCTTGTTCTCTCCTAAATGTACTTGCATATGCCCCACAAGGACAATTATCATTCCTTGATGAACACTGGCCAAGCCAGAGGCCTATGCCCTTGTGTACTTCTATGTGCTATTTCTTTTCACTCTAGCTCACCCTTTCTTTTGAACCTCCCAATTCCAGGAATTCTTCTGAATGAAGAATACCATGAATTGGGGGGGATGTTATAGACCGGTTCTCCCGGTCCAGCTAAAGTGTCTTAGTGCGCCAGGCCCTCTGCCTGGAAGCTTCCATTGTAGTGCCTCTGCCCGCTAGGGCCAGCATCTACCGGCGGCAGTACCCTGAGGTACTGTCGCCTTTCCCTTCTTATACCTGCCATGTCGCCTGACATGCTATCACGATTGTAAAGCACACGCCCTAGTCCCTTCCCTGTGAGAGTGCTTACGACATATCGCTCCGGAAAGCTAAAGAGGGCGCTCCCCACCCGCAAGAGGCTTGGGGTGAGAAAGTCCCTCTTTGTTTGACTTAACCCATCCACATGCAACTCTCTGAGGCATTGACGACAGCAACTGATGCCAAGATAGGCATTGATGACAGGAGCTGATGCCAAGATAGACATTGACGACAGGAACTGATGCCAAGATAGACATTGACGACAAGAACTGATGCCAAGATAGACATTGACGACTGGAACTGATGCCAAGATCACATGCCAGGGTCTTGGCGATGGCCTGCGATCTTGCATAAAATGCGCTTGGATTGAATCAGGATCCCTCCGTTCGCATCGATCATGCTTACAATAAATATATGTACCAACACATTTGTTACATGACAGCTATGTCAAGTATTCTGAGTTCAGACTCCACTCGCAGTAGGTGTGTTCTCCTATACGGTGACGGTGACTATAGCTAGCTCTGGCTTACGCTATGGTGTCCTCAACTTCACGTCCTGTGAGTAACTGTATTACACGGATGTCTTGCCAAGGGGCTTCTTCAGACTCCCTGACAAGGAGACTATTTTATGGTGACTACTGCTAGCTCCGGCTTACGCACTGGAGTCCTTAACTTCACGTCCTGAGAGTGGCACATTACTGGGATGTAACAATTTCAATTTCAATTTCAATTACACGGATGTAACAATTTCAATTTCAATTTCAATTCTCCTAGGTCTCTCAGAATCTGATGGGCACGCCCGTCTATTGTAGCCTATGCTCGTAGACACAAAAACGTTACATTAATCAGCAAACGATTAATGCAGGTGCTTGGATTCAGTTTCTTTTTTGCGTTTGGTACCACTCGCGAGCAGAGTACTACGTGACGCGCGCTATTGGGGGTTAAAATGAGACCTCATATTTGCCTTTTCTATTCGCCATACCTGGCGTATAGAACCTCGTAACAACTATTATTTTTTGCCTTATCTAGTCTGTAACCGAAACACGGGGATTTGAAATTTCTTTGCAGCGTTTAACATAGTGGCTCTATGTGTTGAAGTCGAGATTCTAATTGGGGTTGAAAAAAGGTAGAAAATAGTAACCTCCACTAACTCCTTCCACGAGAATAAGGTAGTTGCACAGAACCGAAGTACATGGGGGTACACGAAGAATAGTATTTTGGAGACGGCTTTGCACCTGAAGGCATACAGAAACATGTAACAATCCAATTCCAACTCAAATAATACATATCGCACCTCCTTTAATACTATTTCCATGTCTTAGACTGAGGTAATCGATGCACATCTACCTACACCTAGACGGTAGACAAAGAAGTACATAAATCGTATCATAATCCCTACTGATGCGCTGTAATGTTCGCGGTCGCTATCAGCCGCCATGGTAGCTTTGTGCAGGTAAAGTAGTTCTATAACGCCGCAAGACGGGGCTCCCTTAATACCAACCCCCACCATGCGGTCTCATTACCCCGCCTCCTTTTAAATAGTTATAAAGCTGTCTTAGCCAGAGACGTGCGTGTTTTCGCGCACATTACCGGTATGTCAAGGATTTGCGAGTTCTCAAGCACAGGGGGGGGGCTAAGCATGTGTCACACATATTCCCAGAGGGCTTTGGACCACCCAAGAAGAGACACACCTGACATGTTAACCATACTACTCTACAAATGCACCTATCGGTCATATGTTACAGGTGCATTGGCAGAGCAGTATGGTCAACCTGTCAACACCCACAGAAGTGGCAACCACCTATCAACCACCTGTCAACACCCACAGAAGTTGCAACAGACACCTCTGCCGACATGGTGAACTGAACAAAAAAGAATGCTATTTCTTTTTAGCATTTCCTGTCACGGTTGGGCATGTCCTTTTAGCCTATTTGGCCTACCCCCGGACTGTAACATACAAACATACATACATGGAACACCTAAGGCCCTCAAGCAGACGAATGCACCTAAGGCACTCAAGCAGACGAATACTGTACGTCAGTTTTTAAATTATGTTTTAGTATATGTGATCAAAGTAATAAACCCCATCAGAAATCCACAGTTTTCATATGGCCAGTCCGTCTCTATCATCTAGGCTAGCTAAATCCCACAACAAGCCTGTCCTTGACCCCGTAGTAGTGGACCCGCCGTAATGGACCCTTCAGTAATAGACCCCTTAATGGATCCGCAGTAATGGACCCTTTAGTAATAGACCCCTAATAGACTTGCAGTAATGGACCCCTTAATAGACCTGCAGTAACGGACCCCTTACCGGACCCGTAGTAATGGACCCCTTAATAGACCCTCAGTGATGGACCCTTCATGGAACCGCAGTAACGGACCCCTTAATAGACCCGCAGTTATGGACCCCTTACTGGACCCGTAGTAAAGGACCTCTAAATGAAATGCTTGGTAATGCATCACCAAGCACTGAACAAGTTGAGTCAGAAGGGCCCACACAAAGCTAATAGGCTTCAGTAGCTGTAAAAGGGCCCACACAAAGCTAATAGGCTTCAGTAGCTGTAAAACTACTGAGTGTCTCATCTAATTGAGCTGATTAAGCTCCCTACAACCTCCTTCTCCGTAGCTACTGGATCTCATTGAGCTCGCTACAGCCTCCTCCTCCTCAGCTACTGGAGCGGACTGAGCTCGCTACAGCCTCCTTCTCATCAGCTACTGAAGCGGACTGAGCTTGCTACAACCTCCTTCTCCTTGGCTACTTGAGCTGATTGAGCTCGCTACAGCCTCCTTCTCCTGAGCTTCTGGAGCGGATTGAGATCGCCACAACCTCCTTCTCCTCAGCTACTGGAGCTGATTGAGCTCGCTACAACCTCCTTCTCCTCAGCTACTGGAGCTCATTGAGCTCGCTACAACCTCCTTCTCCTCAGCTACAGGAGCTCATTGAGCTCGCTACAACCTCCTTCTCCTCAGCTACTGGAGCTGATTGAGCTCGCTACAACCTCTTTCTCCTCAGCTACTGGAGCTCATTGAGCTCGCTACAGCCTCCTTCTCCTCAGCTACTGGAGCTCATTGAGCTCGCTACAACCTCCTCCCATTAGGCTGGTTGGACGGTTGGTTTGATGGTTGGTTTGATGGTTGGTTTGATGGTTTGATGATGCTAGTTGGATGGTTGGATGGTTGGATGATGCTGGTTGGATGGTTGAGCTGGAGGGAGACAGCTTCTTGGAGAATTCTCAATCCCCAGGCTACAAATCGATCGCATTGGCAATAACCTCCTTCTCCCCAGCCTCAGGTTTAGGTTCAGCCTTCCCGGTGTCTGACTCAACCCCAACCCCGTTTTGTTTTCCCTCCTTGGGGGTTGAGGATGATGCTGGTTGGATGGTTGGATGAGATGGAGGGAGACAGCTTCTTGGAGAATTCTCAATCCCGAGGCTACGAACTGATCGAGTAAAAGCTACAACCTCCTTCTCCTCAGCCTCGGGTTCAGGTTCAGCCACCCCGGTGTCTGACTTAACCTCAACCCCGTTTTGTTTTCCCTCCTTGGGGGTTGAGGATGATGCTGGTTGGTTGGTTGGTTGGATGAGCTTTAGGGAGACTGCCTCTTGGAGAATTCCCAATCCCTGGGCTACGAATTGGCTGAGTTAGCTACAACCTCCTTCTCCTCTGCCTCGGATTCAGGTTCAGCCATCCCAGTGTCTGACTTTTGTTTTCCCTCCTTGGAGGTCGGTGACTTCCCATTGCCTGCCCCATCCTTGCTTGAGGAGGAGGACTTCCAATAGCCGAACTCAACCTCGTTGGAGGCAGAGGACGTCCCCTCAGTTGTTCGGGGGTCGCTTCTTGAAGACAAGGAGCTCCTTGGCGGAAGGACGCTTCTAGGCGGGAGGACGCTTCTTGAAGGGAGCGTGCTCCTCGGTGCATCCTCGAATTTGGGGCTGCGGGCTAGGGGCACGGGCTTGGGTTTGGGTCGGTAGGCTCGTACGTTCTCTGGATTCACCGCGCCCTCTGCCACGCTCAAGTCAAAGGGGTCGTCGAAGGAGGCGGTAGAGGGTACTTCGGTAATCACCTCGGCAGCTTCCAAATTGTCGCAGAAGTCGGGGGGCAGAAAGTCCCTTGCACTGCGCTGGGGATGGGGTTGGGTGATGGGTTGGTGATGGGGTGGGGGGCGGGAAGGTGATGGGGTTGGTGATGAGGGTTGGTGATGGTGATGGGGTGGGGACGGGTTGGTGATGGGGTTGGTGATGGGGTTGGTGATGGGGTGGGGGTGGGGACGGGGTTGGTGATGGGGTTGGTGATGGGGTTGGTGATGGGGGTGGGGGTGGGGAGGGGGTGGTGATGGGGTGGTGATGTGGTTGGTTTAGGGTTGGTTTAGTTTTTTGTGTACCTGCTAGAGTTAACAAACATTTAATTTTGAAGGATAACAGCAACCGTCATAATTCAGAGGCTATATAATAGAACCTAGCCAATTAGGCTAATCATTGTTTTTTTGACTGAGCCGCTGCTTAGGAATTGTTTCTAGCTCATTCTCACCTAGACATTTCTTCCCTGGGCTTGGTAGCTTCACTCCGACTCCACCCTGTAGGGGGCGGACCACTCCTAGCCATAAAGAAGCTACACAGCTTAGCTACCAAGCCGCTCAGCGAGTTGCGACGCTGCATAGGATTCTTTTCTATCTGATTCTCACCTAGACATTTCTTCCTTGGGCTTGGTGGCTTCACTCCGACTCCGCCCCGTAGGGGGTGGACCACTCCTAGCTCTAAAGAAGCTGGACAGCGTAGCTACCAAGCCGCTCAGCGGAGAGGTCTCCCCAGGGCGCGTGGTGAAGCCAGCAGGTACTTCAAACTCCCACTGCTGCTCCGCTCTTCGGATGCTCAGCTCATCTGCGCTCATCAAAAATCCGAGGGACAGCTCCATCTCGATCCAAGTAGACCAGACCTTGTCGTTCTTGGGGTCCACCTGTAAAAAAGAGCAGCAGGGGGTGACAGATGAGATTGCGCATTTGATTTTCATTTTTTTCATTTTTATGCACTTTGTTTTGCTTTTTCGGACTTGGACTAGCACTTTTTTACATTATAGCTTTCTGCCCAGGAATCTGAGACAGCTCCATCTCGATCCAAGTAGACCAGACCTTGTCATTCTTGGGGTCCACCTTCAATAAGAGCAGCAGTGGATAACAGATGTGATGACACATTTGATTTGCACTTTTTTGAACTTTATTAAAAATGATGCTGAAAACAGGAGGAGCCAGGCCTCAAAATTTTCAGTCATGCCGATAGATTTTTTTCTGAGAAGGGCTGTAATCCATGTATCATGGCGATATTTAAAGTACTTTTCAGGTCATTCTGAGCATCCTCATTTAGGGGGGGGGGGGGGAGGGGGGGGTCAGCCCTCATTTTGTTTTTTGCTAACTTTTTACTCAGACTCCAAATGACATTTTGAGACCACCCACAAGTAAGCCTTGGTAAGGGTAGTCTATTGGCACCACTTTGGACCTAGTGCAATAAGTATTTACCCCCCCCCCCCTGGAAACCCCAGCCAGCCCAGCCAGAGTAACAGTGGTGAATGGCTGGGTATGTGTTGATAATATGGGTGGGTGAATGGGTGGGTAATATGGGTGAGTATGGGTGGGTGAATGGGTGTGAGGTGTGGGTGGGGGGGGATGCCCAGCCCCCCCCCCCCCCCAGGTTTTTCTGAGGATGCCATTATGTGCGCCATACTGTAAACCCCCAGAATCCATATCTAAGTTCCCGAAGTTCCATGGAGGCAGGTGCAGCAACTCCCGAGGCTACAGTTGCTACTTCGCAACCTGCAGGAACTAACGCGAAAGAGCAGATTTCCTTGTCAAGCACAAGGCGCTGATGCAATGAGCTACGAGAGTCACGAAGAAGCGAATTCTTCAAGGGAAATTCGTAGACATTGCTCCAGGTCCTAGATTGAGTCCACAGGACAGGAGGGGAAACGACAAATGAAAACGCGCGTCACAGTCCGAACCCTGAGATACGTACGCGAAAAAAGTTTGCTACGAGGTAATCCGCCCCCGACGGGAATCGAACACGAGTCGGTAAGATTTCAGGCCAGTCAGATTAACCGGCAATTTTGACTTTTTCGGACTTGGACTAGCACTTTTTTACATTATAGCTTTCTGCCCAGGAATCTGAGACAGCTCCATCTCGATCCAAGTAGACCAGACCTTGTCATTCTTGGGGTCCACCTTCAATAAGAGCAGCAGTGGATAACAGATGTGATGACACATTTGATTTGCACTTTTTTGAACTTTATTAAAAAATGATGCCTGAAAACAGGAGGAGCCCAGGCCTCAAAATTTTCAGTCATGCCGATAGATTTTTTCTGAGAACAGGGCTGTAATCGCATGTATCATGGCGATATTTAAAGTAACTTTTCAGGTCATTCTGAGCACCTCATTTAGGGGGGGGGGGGGGGGGGAGGGGGGGGTCAGCCCTCATTTTGTTTTTTGCTAACTTTTTACTCAGACCTCCAATGACATTTTGAGACCACCACAAGTAAGCCTTGGTAAGGGTAGTCTATTGGCACCACTTTGGACCTAGTGCAATAAGTATTTACCTACCCCCCCCCCCTGGAAACCCAGCCCAGCCAGCCCAGAGTAACAGTGGGTGAATGGCTGGGTATGTGTTGATAATATGGGTGGGTGAATGGGAGGGTAATATGGGTGAGTATGGGTGGGTGAATGGGTGTGGGTGTGGGTGGGGGGGATGCCCCAGCCCCCCCAGGTTTTTTCTGAGGATGCCATTATGTGCGCCATACTGTAAACCCCCCAGAATCATATCTAAAGTTCCCGAAGTTCCATGGAGGCAGGTGCAGCAACTCCCGAGGCTACAGTTGCTACTTCGCAACCTGCAGGAACTAACGCGAAAGAGCAGATTTCCTTGTCAAGCACAAGGCGCTGATGCAATGAGCTACGAGAGTCACGAAGAAGCGAATTCTTCAAGGGGAAATCGTAGACATGCTCCAGGTCCCTAGATTGAGTCCACAGGACAGGAGGGAAACGACAAATGAAAACGCCGCGTCCACAGTCCGTAACCCTGAGATACGTACGCGAAAAAGTTTGCTACGAGGTAATCCGCCCCCGACGGGAATCGAACACGAGTCGGTAAGATTTCAGGCCAGTCAGATTAACCGGCAATTTTGACCGGCGTTCTTGGGGAAATGTGAAGATTTGAAGATGTGAAGATTTGACGATTTCGCATAAGTATCGCATAGGCCTGTCCCCCCATAGCATGTCCCCATAGGGAGCTTGACCAATGCCTGAAATGATAAAATGAACTTTTATTAAAAAAAAAATGCTAAAAATGCTGTAGATAAACAAAACGACTTGTTGAGAGAAAAAAAACTTATCTCGAGATTCAGAAGTGAGTCAGAATTAGTGAAAGAAAAAAGCTAAAATAAACGACTTTGTTGCAAGGCCAATATTTTAGCTTTCTGTCAAGGAATTCAAGGGAGGACAGGTGAACAAGGAAAGAGTAGGCAGTATCTTGATAGCTGCCTTGAACAGCTCCCGAGCCAAGATTGGGTTGCCTTCTCTAGACAAAACCATTCGCAAAAAGGCAAAAAGGGAGGACAGGTGAACAAGCAAAGGCTGTTTAAGGCACCTTGATGGCTGCCTTGAACAGCTCTCTAGCCAAGATTGGGATACCATTTCTTGACAACACCAAGTGCAAAAAAAGGCAAAAATGAGGTGAGGGGGACAGGTGAAACAAGCAAAGAGCAGGCAGCACCTTGATGGCTGCCTTGAACAGCTCCCTAGCCAGAATTGGGTTGCCTTCTCTCGACTCAAGCACCCCCCAAGCATGGAACACATAGACTGTGTCACGGCTACGTGGGTCGGCCCACACGCCCTTTTGGAATAGGTCGCGGGCCTTGTTCATGTCGCCTGTTGGGAGGGGTGGAGGGGTGGAGGGGTGGAGGGTGGTGGGTGGTGGGTGAATTTGTGTGTTTGTATGTGTGTGGGGGAGGTGGCGGTAGGTGATTGGAGGAGTGTATGTACGTGTGATGGGGACCAGCATGGAACACACACATGGAAACACAACATGGACCAGCATGAACACGCAAATGGACCAGATGGACACACAACCACATGAGGAGTGTATGTACGTGTGAGGGGACCAGCATGGAAACACAACATGAACAGCATGAAACAACATGGAAAGCATGGAACACACAACATGAGGAGTGTATGTACGTGTGAGGGGACCAGCATGGAACACATAGACCGTGTTACGGCTACGTGGGTCGGCCCACACGCCCTTTTGGAATAGGTCGCGGGCCTTGTTCATGTCGCGCCTGTCGGTTGTGTGTGTGCGTGCGTGCGTTGTGTGTGTGTGTGTTGAACACATATACAGTGGTCACGGCTACGTGGGTCGGCCACATCGCCCTTTTGGAAGAGGTCGAGGGCCTTGTTCATGTCGCTCCTGTCGGGGGGGGGGGGGGGGGGTGGGGGAGGGGGGGGGGGGGGAGGGAGGAGTGTGTGTGTGTGCCTGTGCTGTGTGTGTGGGGTGGGGTGGGAGGGCAAGTGTGGGTGGGGGTATTAATTGTTTCGCCTGTTTGGAGGGGTGGAGTGGTGGGTGTGGGTGAAGATCTCTGCTCTTGTGAGTGTTGTGTGCGAGGGGAACATTTTGTGCGTGTGTGGTTGCTTTGGGTGGGAGGGGTGGAGGTGGTGGGTTGAAGTGGGGTTGAGTGTGTGTGCGAGGGGACATTTGTCGTGTGTGTGTGTTGCTTTGTGGGAGGGTGGAGGGTGGTGGGTGATTGAAGGTGCGTTGGTTGTTGTGTGGGGGAGGGCATTTGTGTGTGTGTGTCGCCCTGCTGGGGAGGTGGAGGGTGGGGGTGGAATTGAGTGTGGAGTGTGCGTGTGAGGGGACTTATGTGTTGTGTGCTGCCTGTGGGAGGGTTGATGTTGGTGGAGTGAATGTCGTCTGCTTTGTGTGTTCTGTTGTCTTCCTGTCTGTTGAGTGAGCGTTGATCAAATAATTAATTTAATATTCATATACTTATTGCCAGTTTTTAATTCATATTTATACACTTATTGCCAGGTCTTAATTATTGATATTTTGGTTTGAATGAGTTCCATATTTTATCAGTATGCTAGTTTGAAGATTGATATTTAGTTTTGAATGATTTATATTATCAGTTATTGCATGTTTGAATGATTTATATTATCGCATATTGGTCGTTTTGAATATTGACATTTTAATGTTGAAAGATTCGACATTTAAACTTATGGTCAGTTTTGATGATGGAATTTACAGTTTAGCGGGTTCTTCTTCCCTTTCATGTCATTAAAATAAGCATGGCACCCCTAAATATGGCAAGCATATTTGAGAGAGAAGATGGTGCGAAAAGACATTGAACGCACCAGGTCAGCAAGTCTGTCAACTACGCTCTCGGAATACAATAGGGTCAGACAGTCATGTCCACCTAAGCCTGCCCCCCCCCTACAAGAGCACAGCACCACTACACCCCCCCGCTCACCACCCACCGACCTAACAAATCAACTACTTACAGCACCACAACTCACCTTGACGACATATCAGCACGACACCACCTCCCGCCCCCTCCCCCTCCCGTCTCCCTCCGGCCCACCACCCACTACACAACCCAGACCACCCCACCTGCCCTACACCCCCCCACCTACACAACCACCACCACCACTGCCCAGCCCACCACCACACGTATGTCAACACCAGCTTACCCACCAACTGCCCTCCCGCACGACCACCACCTACGCCTGCCGAAGCTAGCAATGAGTGATTCCTTTCTCAGTCATACGCTAAAGAGCATCAATAATAAGGCTACATGATTTAAACACACATCATTAAAATAAGCATGGCATCCCAATGACTATTATTAACGCACGCACGCCAACCATCATATATTTCCTAATGCCTGCCATAAGCTATCACGAAATTTTGGAATTTTTTTTGTTCTTTCTAGCAGATGTTGATCTTTCTCAGTACTGCAAAATGAGGCACAGTTAAAACCAGTATCATACAAACTTATATAAAATGAGCAGCATTTAACGAAACCAGTATCATACAACCTAATGAGACAGCAGAAAACACACATCATGGAAGATAAGCCATGGCACCACGCAAAGACCACACGCAACGGAGCGCAGTCCGCCCATCATCGTTGCCGAACCACAGCCTGTCATAGCTGAATATGAATTTGGAACTTAAACGAATTTAGTTCTTTTCCATTAAAGACTGCTTATTTATTGATCTGGATCTTTCTCAGTCTATTTTGAAAATTGCTTTTTAAATTCAAAGTTAACGCGTCAATAGAGTGCAT
>JAJSRW010001265.1:15000-60317 GCA_022414725.1 Microglena sp. YARC | reverse complement strand
CCCCCCCCCCCCTCTCACACAGGGCTGATGCTCTGAACGGGGGCTAGTCGAACGACAACTGCGCGGCACTAAAACGCTTCTTACTCACCAAGTCTCACCAACTAAGCCCCCCCCACCACCTCAACCTCCCCCCCACCCCCAACGCCCACCCGCACCCCCACCCCCCCCTTCTCATCACACAGGCTGGATAGCTCCTGGACACGGCTAGATGGCTTGAACAAGCTGAGGGGCATAACGCTTACTTACTCAACAACTACTCAACCACTCACATGCCCACACCCCCTCACCTCACCCACCACACAACACTCTCACCACTAGGCTGATGCTCTGAAGGCTAGTTGCTTTTGACAAACTGAGCATAACGCTTCTTACTCACACTCTCACACTTAGCCCACACCCCCTCACCTCACCCCACCAACACACACTTCTCACACAGGCTTTATGCTCTGAAGCTAGGGTTTGCTTTGACAAACTGAGCATACGCTTCTTAACTCACACTCTCACACTTAGCCCCACACCCCCTCACCTCACCCACCACACACCACTCTCCACACAGGCTGATGCTCTGAAGGCTAGCGTCGGCTTGACAGCTTGAGCAGAAGCAGAAAATGAAACCACCGACGAAATCGCTGTTGAGGAAGCTGCGCAGCTTTGAGCTCTCGAGAGACAGGCTTCAGGAAATCCAACTGGACCAGCTGGACTTGCAGGTTATTATTTTGTAATGGGTGAACCTTGCGGTGTTGTGTGTGTGGATGTGGATGATTGTTGTTGCGTGTGTGTGTGTGGAAATCCAACTGTACCAGCTGGACTTGCAGGTATCATTTGCATGGGTGACCTGCGGAGTTTGTGTGGTGTGTGGATATGTTGTGGTGTGTGTGATATGTGTGTGATATTGTGTGGATGTGTGTTGAAGTTTGTTTGGAAATCCAACTGGACACCAGCTGGACTTGCAGGTATCATTTGCATGGTGACCTGCGGATACCCATGTGTGGTGTGTAGTGGATGTGTTGTGTGAAATATAACTCTGGACAGCTGGCGACTTGCAGGTATCATTCTGCATGGGTGACCTGCGGTTTTGTGTGTGTTGTGTGGAATATACTGGACAGCTGGACTTGCAGGTATCATTTGCATGGTGACCTGCGGATGATGCTGTTGTGTGTGGATGTGTGTGTTGTGGGAATATAACTGGACCAGCTGGGACTTGCAGGTATTCATTTGATTGATGTGGTGACCTTGCGTGAAATTCTCTGTTGTGTGTGTGTGGGATGTGAGTGTGTGTGGGAATAATAACTGGACCAGCTGGGAGACTTGCAGGTATCATTTTTGCATGAAGGTTGACCTGCGGTTTGTGTGTGTGTGGATGTGTTGTGTGTGGAAATCCAACGGACCAGCTGGACTTACAGGTATCTTGCCTTATTATTTAATGTATGTTATGTTATGTAATGTAGCTCAACCTGGCAACTCCGCGGCTATGTAATGTTATGTTTGTATTAAATGTTATGTATATATGTAATGTTGTTTGTTATTAAATTATGTATATTATTGTTAATGTATTGTTTGTATTAAAATGTATGTATATATGTAATGTATGTTTCTTGTTCATTTAAATGTATGTATATATGTATGTTATGTTTGTATGTAATGTATGGTATATATGTAAATGTATGTTTGTATGTAAATGTATGTATATATTGATGATGTATGTTTGTTATGTATGTATGATATACATGTAAATGTATGTTGTATGTAATGTATGTATCATATGTAATGTATGTTTTATGTAATGTATTGTATAATGTAATGTAATGTTTGTTATGTAATGTATGTATATATGTAATGATTTTGGTATGTGAATGTACGTATTAATACTGTAATGTAACTGTTTGTATGTTAATGTATGTATATTATGTAATGTATGTTGTATGTCAATTGTATGTATATCATGTAATGTTGTTTCTGTTATCGTATGTAATGTATGATATGTAATTGTATGTTGTATGTAATGTATTATATATGGCTAATGTATGTTTTGTTTATGTAATGTATGTATATATGTAAATGATGTTTGTATGTATGTATGTACATATGTAATGTATGTTTGTATGTAATGTATGTATATATGTAATGTATGTTTTGTATGTATGTAATGTATATATAATTGTATGTTACTGACTCGCTAATGTATGTATATATGTTTAATGTATGTTTTCTGTATGTAATGTATGTATATATGTAATGTATGTTTTGTATGAATGTATTGATATATATGTTAATGTATGTTTTGTATATATGTATGTTATATATTAATGTATGTTTGTTATGATAATGTATGTAACATATGTAATGTATGTTTTGTATGTTAATGTATGTATTTATGTAATGTATGTTGTATGTAATGTATGTTACATATGTAATGTATGTTTGTATTGTATGTATGGTATATAATGTAATTATGTATGTTTGTCATGTAATGTATGTATATATGTTAATGTATGTTTGTATGTAATTGTATGGTATAATATGTAATGTATGTTGTATGTAATGATGTATATATTAATGTATGTAATATATGTAATGTATTTTTGTATGTATGTATGCTTATCTATATGTAATGTATTGTTTGTATGTAATCTGTATGTATATATTGTTAATGATATGTTGTATTGTAATGTATGTAATATATGTAATGTTTATGTAATTTGTATATATGTAATTATTGTGTCATGTTGTATGTATGTATATATGTAATGTATGTTTGTATTAACATGTATGTAGTATATATGTAATGTATGTTTGTATTAAATGTATGTATATTATGTAATGTATGTTTGTATGTATATATATGTAATTATGTTTTTGTATGATAGCTTGTATGTATTATATATGTATGTTTGTATGTAATGTAGATTGTTGCATGCATGGTATGTAAGTGAGTAAGTAGGTCGACTGCGCTCTAGGTCTGCCCTTGATCATTTATGGGTGACCTGCAGCATTGTGTGTGTGGTGGATATGTGTGTGTGTGTGTATGGAAATTCGAAAAACTTGACCAGCTCGACTTGCAGGTAACTGCCTTGATCGTTTTTGTTGGGTGACCTGTGCTGCGGCTGTTATGTGGGGTGCTAGTTTATGAGTGGTAGTGTGTAATGTGTGTGAACATTCTCTTGACCAGGTCGACTTGCAGGTAACTGCCTTGATCGTTTTTGTTGGGTGACCTGTGCTGCGTTGTTGATGTGGGAACTGGATTGAATGTTTGTGTGTGTGTGTGGTTGTGGAATCCCCGACTTGACCAGCTCGACTTGCAGGTAACTGCCTTGAGTGTTTTGTGTTGTGGTGAACCTGTTGACTTGTGTGTGTTGGCGGGGGTGACCCCTTTGCGTGTTGTGTGCCTACATTGTTGTGTGTGTGTGTGTTGTGGGTGTGTATGTGTGTGGAAAATTCTGACTTGACCAGCTCGACTTGCAGGGTAATGCCTTGATCGTTTTTGTTTGGGTCTCTGTGCTGCGTGTGTGTGTGGGTGTGTTGATGTGTGTGTGTGTGTGTGTGTGTGTGTGAGAAAATTCGACTTGACCAGCTCGACTTGCAGGTAACTGCTTGATCGTTTTTGATGGTGGGTGACCCTTGTGCTGCGTTGTGTGTGGGTGTGTTGATGTTGTGTGTGTGTGTGCATGTGTGTGTGGAAAATTCGACTTGATCAGCTCGACTTGCAGGTAACTGCCTTGATATTGTTTGTTGGGTGACCTGCTGTGTGTGTGGATGTGTGTGTGTTTGTGGAAATCCAACTGGACCAGCTCGATTTGCAGGTATCTTGATTTATATTTTGTTGGGTGACCTGAGGTTTGTTCAGCTGTGTGGATGTGATTGAGTGTCGCTGTGTGTGTGTTGTGCTCTGAGGAAATTCGACTGACCAGCTCGACTTGCAGGTAACTGCCTTGATGATTGTTTGTTGGGTGACCTGAGCTTGTTTGTGATTTGTGTGTTGGATGTGTGTGTTGAACCAAACCTTATATAAAACGTTGTAAATCTCATTTCTGGTCGCAAGGCCCAAGATGGCCGCCCTTTCGCCAAAGACAAACAAACTCTCAAGAGCAACAGGCGGAGGTGGCCAAGATAAGCTGGCCAAGTCAGGCAAGTAGGCAGGAGCAGGGGGAAGCAGTCTTAAAGGCCGGCCGGCCGGCGCGAGGTGTGGCGTCGGCTGCTGACACAACGCATTGCTGACAGTAGGCAGGCAGTTGCGGCTGCAGAGGGAGCAGCCAGTGGATCTGCTGCACCTCCAGATCCTAAGGCTAGTGCCGATAGGCTGGGTAAGGTGCTGCACTATCATCGACCACCATCATTCATCACCATCATCACCAATCATCACTAAACTTTCAACAAAGACATCGCTGAAGTAGGCAGGCAGTTTGTTTTGCTGCAGATCGGGAGCAGCCAATGGGTCCGCGCTGCAGCTCCAGATTCTAAGGCTGGGTGCTTGCCACTATCATCATCATCATGCATCATCACAATTACATCATTCATCATCAACATCTTATCATCATCAGCATTCATCATAAACTGACAACAAATGCATCGCTGCATCTCGCAGACCCAAAGCTAGATGCGTATGCTAAGCTAGGTGCTGCAACTATCATCATTCTATCACCGAATCATCAATCATTATCATCAAACACCATCGATCATCATCATTATCATCATCAGCATATCGATTCATCATCATTCCAAACCATTAACCATCACGAAACTGACAAAACAAAAAGACATCGCTGGACAGTAGGCAGGCAGTTGTGTGCTGCAGAGGAGCAGCAAAATGGGTCCGCTGCAGCTCCTGATCTAAGGCTAAGTGTGTAGGCTAGGCTAGGTGCTGCACTATTCTACATCCATCGTCATCAAATCACCCAATTCATCATCATCATCATCACCATCACTAAACTGACAACAAAAACTTCACTGACAGTTAGAAGGCAGTTGCAGCTCCAGATCCAAAGGCTAGGTGCGCATGCTAATACTAGGTGCTGGCACTTTCACTTTTCATCACCATCATTCCTCATCAGCACACCAAATATCACTAACCTGACAAATAAAAAAAAAACCCCAAAAAAGGAAGTAGGCAGGCAGTTGTGGCTGCCGAGGGAGCAGCCAATGGATCCGCTGCAGCTGCTGATCCCAAGGCTATAGGTGCGTAGGCTGAGCTAGGTGCTACCACTATCATCATATCATCATCATCATCATCAATCATCATCATCATCATCATCATTCATCCACTGTGCTAACTGTGTTCAAAACCCTTGGGCAATCAACATTACAGGAGGCTTAGGCTTGATGATAGTTGCATCTCACACTTGCTTGCCCACTGTGCTCACTTTTCAACCCTCCTGATAACTAACATTGTGTACCCTCCACTTTACTTAGGTACCTGAAGATGCAAGTGGAGTTGGATGTGGCTGCAAAACAGCGTGTGGCTGAAGCAGCTGCTGAAGCTTGCTCTGCTTGCTGTTTGCTGCCGCTGAAGCTGCTCTAGCCATGACCCTCCCAGTGGCTCTGGCTTGACAACAGCCTAAAGATTGGGGCGACACGAGAGAGGAGGGCTGCTATCGCTGCGCAGGCCGGGTAAGTGGTGTCCAAGAATGACACAAGAGCGCCCAAGCGCTGCAGCGAAGGGGCTAGGGAGCAGTGCAGGTTGGGTGGTGGGAGCAAGGCAGGTGCCTGTGTTGGTGTGTGTGGCAAGTGGGTGGGGTCACTGACCAACAGCCACCATAGGGGTGAGGTGGGGAGTGGAGGTATGCTAGCTCTCTGTGCTGGAAAGGGTGTCCACAAGATGGCTCTAAACAGGCGCCCAAGCGCAACCATCTGTGGTGAAGGGGCTAGGGAGCAAGTGCAGAACGTGGGTGGTAGCAGGGCGAGGTGCTGTTGTGTATGGTCTAGTGTGCGTAAGGGATAAGCACTGTGGTCACTGACCAGCTCCAGAGGGGTGAGGTAAGGAGAGTGGAGCTGCTAGTCTGTTGCTGGGAAAGGGTGTCCAAGAATGGGCTGCAAGAGCGCCCAAGCGCCTGCAGCGAACGGGCTGGGGAGCAGTGCAGCCAGGGTACTTCCATTGACACAGCAAATTGGCCAGCGCTTTAGCGCACTTGAAAAACATAACTGCGCGTTGTAGTGCAAAAAGCGCAGAAAAAGAACAAATTGCTTGCTACGCCCACAGGGTTTTTGCAAAACACTGCGCGAAACGCGCAGTGGGGCTCAAAAAGGCAGCGCGCAAAAGAGCGCGCTTGGAAGTACCCTGGGTGCAGCTAGGTGGTGGTATGGGCAGGTGCTTGGTGTGTTGGTTTATGGACTTATCACTGCTCTTTGTGGTATTCTGGCGCCAGATGTCGCCTGGCTGATGCGCTAAGCTAGTTATCTTAACAGCTGGGAGCATGACCAGGCATTACAATGCACGCGTGGATATTGGCTATAGAAGCCGTGGACTTATCATCCGCGGTACTCCTGGAGCCAGAACCACGGAGTGATAAGTCCGACACGCGGTCTATACTGCAGATCAACATTAGCTGTGTAATGCCTGTCATGTCCAGCTTTCATATGAACTCCGCTAGCATGCAGCGTTTGGACCAAGGGTGGGCGAAAGGAGCTGCCTAGAGGCTGTTACCCTCAGTGCAGCTAGGGTGGTGGACCTAGGGCAGGTGTGCTTTGTGTTGGTTTGCTGTTGGCTGCACTGTGGCCGCAAGTGGGTGGGGGTGGGGCAGTGGTGGGGGAGTGCGCTAGCGTGGCAGTGTTGGTGTGTGCGCATGCAACAGGTGGGGGCAGGGCAAGTGGCTGTGTTGGTGTGTGCGCAAGTGGGTGGGGGCAGGGGCAGCGGTGGTTTGCTGAAGTAGCTATGGCAGCCGTGCACTACAGGTGGGTGGTGGCTTGGGCTGATGCCTGTGTTTGTGTTGGGGGGAGTCCACTGCCCCTCCCCCATGCAACCACCCCATCCCCCCCCTAGCCACCACCCTTGTCCCATATCCCTCCGCCTCAACCCTCTCTTTGATTTGAAGGTCCAATGGCACCCTTCTTTGTTGAAGGTCAAGGCACCCATCTCTTTGTTGAAGGTCAAGGCAGCAGTGGCAACATGATCCCTCTGGAGTAGCAACAGGCAGCAGCCACCTGAGAGCGTCAACTTCCCATCTTTCCCTCCCCCCCCCACCACACCACCACCCACCCACCCCCACCGCCCACCACCCACCAGGGCAGAGCAGCAGTGGCAACATTGATCCCTCTGGCAAGTAGCACAGGAGGCAAGCGGAGAGTCAAACTTCCCATATTTACCTCTTCCCCCCTCTCCTTCCCTCCCCCCCCTCCCCTCTGTACATGACCCCCCCACACACACAGACAAACCTTTTCCCCCCACCCCCCCAGGTCAAGGCAGCAGTGGCAACATGGTCCCCTCTGGCAAGTAGCAGCAGGAGGCAGCGGAGAGATCAAACTGTCCCATCTTTACCCTCTTCCCCCCCCTCCCCCCTCTGTATTGATCCCCCCCCCCCCCACACACAATAACCTTTCCCCCCACCCCCAGGTCAAGGCAGCAGGGCAAACATGGTCCCTCTGGCAGTAGCACAGGAGGCAGCGGAGAGTCAACTTCCCATCTTTACCCTCCTTGCCCCCCCCCTCCCTTCTACCCCCCTCCCCTTGTAACTTGCCCCTTACCCCCCCACACACACCTTTCCCCCCCCCCCCCCCCCCCCCCCCCCCCCCTGCCCCACCTTCCCCCGACCACCAACCCCCCCCCCCCCATGTCAAGGCAGCAAGGCCAACATGATCCCTCTGGCAGTTTAGCACAGGAGGCAGCGGAGAGTCAACTTCCCATCTTTACCCTCTTCCCCCCCCCTCCCTTCCCTACCCCCTCCCCTCTGTACTTGCCCCACCCCACCCACCACACACACACACACACACACACACACACACACACACACACCACACCACAACACACACACACACACACACAAACACACACACACACACACACACACCACACACACACACACACAACACCACGAGAAAACACACCACACACACACACCACCACACACACACACACACACACACACACACACACACGCACATCTTACCAGGTCAAGGCAGCAGTGGCAACATGATCCCTCTGGCAGTAGCACAGGAAGCAGCGGAGCGTCAACGCAAATGGCTGCAGGAATTGGACCAACAAGTCGACGGTCCCGAGCGCGCTCGCAGGTGGGCTATAACTTGATTGAGACCTTGGTTACATGGTAGGCAATGCCTGCATTGGTGGGCAATCGTATGGTTGGGAACTGGTATGTGGTTTAAATGATATTAAGAATAGCAACAATATCAAGTGGACGGTCCCCAGCTCGCTCACAGGTGGGCTATATGACTTGATTGAGACCTTGGTTACATGGTAGGCAATGCCTGCATTGGTGGGCAATCGTATGGTAGGGAACTGGACATTTAGTCAGAACTGGATATTTAGTCGGAACTGGACATTTAGTCGGAAAAACTGGGTACTGGTATGTGGTTTAAATGCTATTAAGACTAGCAACAACATCAAGTGGACGTCCGAGCACGCTCATAGGGTGTGCTATATAACTTGATCTTGACCTTTGGTTTGCATGGAGGGCAATGCCGACATATGGTGGTGGCATGGTGTTGGTGGGTGGGTGGTGGTTTGGGTGGTCCTGTTTGTGTGTGGGGTGGTGGTGGGGCAACAGTATGGTTGGGCACTGGACGTTTAGTTGAAACGCTTGTGAGCAGGGAAGTTGGTTATGGGCTGGTATGAGGTAGGAATATGATAACAAAGGTAATGATAACGCCTGGTGGGGCGTGGTATGAAGGGAACCCGTCGTACGCGGGTAGAGAGCGGTCTTCTACCTCAACTGGACAAGCTGAGACAATAGTATGGTTGGGCACTGGACGTTCAGTCGGAAACACTGGGTACTGGTATATGGCTGCAGGTGGGCTATATAACTCGACCTTGAACTTGGTTACATGGTAGGCCATACCTACATTTGTGGGCAATAGTATGGTTGGGCACTGGACGTTCAGTCGGAAACACTGGGTACTGGTATATGGCTGCAGGGTGGGGCTTATATAACTCGACCTTGAACTTGGTTACATGGTAGGCCATACCTACATTTGTGGGCAATAGTATGGTTGGGCACTGGACGTTCAGTCGGAAACACTGGGCACTGGTATATGGCTGCAGGTGGGCTATATAACTCGACCTTGAACTTGGTTACATGGTAGGCCATACCTACATTTGTGGGCAATAGTATGGTTGGGCACTGGACGTTCAGTCGGAAACCCTGGGTACTGGTATATGGCTGCAGGTGGGCTGTACAACTCGACCTTGAACTTGCTTACATGGTAGGCCATACCTACATTTGTGGGCAATAGTATGGTTGGGCACTGGACGTTCAGTCGGAAACCCTGGGTACTGGTATATGGCTGCAGGTGGGCTGTACACTGTTTCTGTATACTTGTTCCCAGCTTCTTCTTTTTTTATGAAAGGAATTTCACCCCAGGAGGTGCGTCTCCCGACACAAACCAGCGACACCGAGGATCCAGTTCGAATGGTTTTGCTACTCCTACAAAAGAGCAGGCGCACTTAGGGTCAGTGGGAGATACCAATCGGACTGATCTGAGATCCTGGCCCGAAAATAACCGGAAACGTCTGGGCTGAAATGTTGAGATTCAGACCACCTGGCGCCACGGAAATGCGTTTTGTTGCCTCTGGCATGCCTTGAGGCAAAAATTGCCATGATATGGGCCTCATATGGCAAATAAGCCACCTAAGGCTTAAATGGCCCAACATAAACCTTGGGTGGCAAAACATGGCCCCAAATGGGCCTCAAATGCGTTTTTTTGCCACCGGCATGCCTGACGACTAAATGGCCCCTACATGAAATGAAAATGAAAGTGGCCCCCAAATAGTACAGAAAGCAATCGCAGAACCTAGGTGTGTAAGAAACTCACCAGGCCAACATTAAAGGCAGCAGAGGCTTTGAGAAGAGTGGGCTAAGGGGAGCAGCACCATTCGCTAGTGCTCGCATGATGACGAAATTCAATTCAATAGCAGCGGTTAGCTAGCAGATGGCAGCAGCAAAGATAGGAAGCACTGAAAGCGCAAGTGGCGTCGCTTCACTTTTGTCAGGCAGTGAAAATGGCCCTAAATAGTACAGAAAGCAATCACAGAGGGGCTATACACTATTTCTTGTTTTGGCTAGGCGTACCTCCATCAGCCAGCGACTTAGTCAAGCCTGCTATACAAGCCATGGACTTATCACTCCATGGTATATGGCGCCAAATGTCGCTGGCTGATGCAGCTAGCTAGTTTATCTGACAGCTGGGCATGACAGGCATTACAATGCACATGTGATCTGCGGCTATAGAAGCCGTGGACTTCTCACTCCGCGGTATCTGGAGCCAGACACCACGGAGTGATACGTCCACGGCTTCTATATCTGCAGATCACATTTGATTTGTAATGCCTGTCATGCCCAGCTTTCAGATGAACTCGCTAGCTGCAAGCCTCTTTAGCGATTTACAATTGTCTAGTGGTAGACCAGATCGCTAAAGAATGAAGAGTCGGGGGTTCGACTCCCCATTCGGTCGCTCTTGGCGTTGCAGGTCGTCGTCAACTGCGATGGTAGCTTGTCCAGTTGAGGTAGGAGACCGCTCCCCACCCGCGTACGACGGGCTCCCTTAACACCACGCCCCACCAGGCGTTATCATTACCTTTATCGCTAGCTGCAGCGTTGGACCAAGGTGGGCAAAAGGAGCTGCCTAGAAGCTGCGGAATATTTGCCAAGCCATGCCGAGCGGCAGATCACATGCGCTATGTAATGCCGGTTATGCCCAGCTTTCAGATGAACTCGCTAGCTGCACGGTTGGCCCAAGGGTGGGCTATACACTGTTTCTTGTTTGGCCTTTGCGTAGCAGCTTCCACCTAGCTCCATTAGCGAGCAGCAGCTTCCATCTAGCTCTATCATACAGCAGCAGCTTCAGTCTAGCTCCATCAGCCAGCGACTTAATAAAGCCTGCTATATAAGCCGTGGACTTATCACTCCATGGTATCTGGAGCCAGATACCATGGAGTGATAAGTCCACAGCATCTATACCTGCAGATCACATGTGATCTGTAATGCCTGTCATGCCCAGCTTTCAGATGAACTCGCTAGCTGAAGCATTGGACTGAGTGTGGTCGAAAGGAGCTGCCTGGAAGCTGTGGAAATGGCCGAGCCAAGCCTCAGCTCCCATGTGCTTAGTAATGCATGTCATGTCCTGCTGTCACATGAACTAGCTAGCTGCAGTGTTGGCCCAAGTGTTGCCAAAAGGAGCTGCCTAGAAGCTCCGGAAAATTCGCCGAGCCGAGCTGTGTAAAGCCCACCCTTGGGCCAACGGTGCACTTAGCTAGTTCGGCTGACAGCTGGGCATGACAGGCGTGCTGGCTGATGGAGAAAGGTGGAAGCTGCTTCGCATACGCAAAACAAGAAACAGTGTATAGCCCACACTTTAGCCAACTCTGCTGCTAGCTAGTTCATCTGAAAGCTGGGCATGACAGGCATAACAATGCACATGTGATGTGTGGCTATAGAAGCCGTGGACTTATCACTCCGCGGTATCTGGAGCCAGACACCGCAGAGTGATAAGTCCACGGCTTCTACATCTGCAGATCACATTTGATTTGTAATGCCTGTCATGCCCAGCTTTCAGATGAACTCGCTAGCTGAAGCGTTTGACCAAGGGTGGGTGAAAGGAGCTGCCTAGAAGCTGCGGAATATTGGCCAAGCCATGCCAAGCGTCATAACACATGAGCTATGTAATGCCTGTTATGCCCAGCTTTCAGATGAACTCGCTAGCTGCACTGTTGGCCCAAGGGTGGGCTATACATTGTTTCTTGTTTGGCCTATGCGTAGCAGCTTCCACCTAGCTCCATCAGCCAGCAGCAGCTTCCACCTAGCTCCATCTGCCAACAGTAGCTTCCACCTGGCTCTGTCAGCCAGCAGCAGCTTCCACCTAGCTCCATCAACCAGCAGCAGCTTCCATCTGGCTCTATCAACCAGCAGCAGCTTCCACCTAGCTCCATCAACCAGCAGCAGCTTCCATCTGGCTCTATCAGCCAGCAGCAGCTTCCAGCTAGCTCCATCAACCAGCAGCAGCTTCCATCTGGCTCTATCAGCCAGCAGCAGCTTCCACCTAGCTCCATCAGCAAGCAGCAGCTTTCACATAGCTCCATCAGCCAGCGACTTAGTCAAGCCTGCTGCACAACCCATGGACGTATCACTCCGTGGTATCTGGGACCAGATGTCGCTGACTGTTGCAGCTAGCTAGTTTATCTGACAGCTGGGCATGACAGGCATTACAATGCACATGTGATCTGCGGCTATAGAAGCCGTGGACTTATCACTCCGCGGTATATGGAGCCAGACACCACGGAGTGATAAGTCCACGGCATCTAAACCTGCAGACCACATGTGCATTGTAATGCCTGTTTTCAGTTGTATCAAAAGCGCAACTCAAAAGGATTCATCTGCGCTCTTGAAGCAACTCCAAATGACAAAATGTAGCACACTAATAGCTTCTTCCACCTAGCTCCATCAGCCATCCACTTTGTCAAGCCTGCTGTTAATGCCATGGACTCTATCAGCCAGCAGCAGCTTCCACCTAGCTCCATCAGCCATCGACTTTGTCAAGCCTGCTGTAAATGCCATGGACTTATCACTCCGTGGTATATGGCGCCAGATGTTTCTGGCTGATGCAGCTAGCTAGTTTATCTGACAGCTGGGCATGACAGGCATTACAATGCACATGTGATCTGCGGCTATAGAAGCCGTGGACTTCTCACTCCGCGGTATCTGGAGCCAGACACCACAGAGTGATAAGTCCACGGCGTCTATACCTGCAGATCACATTTGATTTGTAATGCCTGTCATGCCCAGCTTTCAGATGAACTCGCTAGCTGAAGCGTTTGCCCAAGTGTGGGCGAAAGGAGCTGCCTAGAAGCTACTGAAAATTGGCTGTGCTGCGCCGAGTCGAGCGACAGCTCACATGTGCATTGTGATGCCTGTTATGTCCAGCTTTCACATGAACTCGCTAGCTGAAGCGTTGGCCCAAGTGTGGGCAAAAGAAGCTGCCTAGAAGCTACAGAAATTGGCCAAGCCAAGTCGAGCGACAGCTCACATGTGCATTGTGATGCTAGTTATGCCCAGCTTTCAGATGAACTCGCTAGCTGCACCGTTGGCCCAAGGGTGGGCTATACACTGTTTCTTGTTTGGCCTCTGCGTGCCAGCTTCCACCTAGCTCCATCTGCCAGCAGTAGCTTCTACCTGGGTCTATCAGCCAGCAGCAGCTTCCACCTAGCTCCATCAGCCAGCAGCAGCTTCCACCTAGCTCCATCTGCCAGCAGTAGCTTCTACCTGGCTCTATCAGCCAGCAGCAGCTTCCACCTAGCTTCATCAGCCAGCAGCAGCTTCCACCTAGTTCCATCTGCCAGCAGTAGCTTCTACCTGGCTCTATCAGCCAGCAGCAGCTTCCACCTAGCTCCATCAGCCAGCAGCAGCTTCCACCTAGCTCCATCAGCCAGCAGCAGCTTCCACCTAGCTCCATCAGCCAGCAGCAGCTTCCGCCTAGCTCCATCTGCCAGCAGTAGCTTCTACCTGGCTCGATCAGCCAGCAGCAGCTTCCACCTAGATCCACCAGCCAGCAGCAGCTTCCACCTAGCTCCATCTGCCAGCAGCAGCTTCCACCTAGCTCCATCAGCCAATAGCAGATTCCATCTAGCTCTATCAGCCAGCAGCAGTTTTTACATAGCTCCATCAGCCAGCAACATAGTCAAGCCTGCTGTACACGCC
Source organism: Microglena sp. YARC (assembly GCA_022414725.1). Classification (NCBI taxonomy): domain Eukaryota; kingdom Viridiplantae; phylum Chlorophyta; class Chlorophyceae; order Chlamydomonadales; family Chlamydomonadaceae; genus Microglena; species Microglena sp. YARC. The sequence goes on along the minus strand of JAJSRW010001265.1, from coordinate 46,464 downwards.
ATGGACTTATCACTCCGTGGTATCTGGAGCCAAATGTCGCTGGCTGATGCAGCTGGCTAATTTATTTGACACCTGGGTATGACAGGCATTACAATGCACATGCCATCTTTGGCTATAGAAGCCGTGGACTTATCACTCCGCGGTATCTGGAGCCATATACCGCGGAGTGATAAGTCCACGGCTTGTATACCTGCAGATCACATGCGATTTGTAATGCCTGTCATGTCCAGCTGTCACATGAACTTGCTAGCTGCAGCATTGGCCCAAGTGTGGGTGAAAGGAGCTGCCTAGAAGCTGCGGAATATTTGCCAAGCCATGCCGAGTGGCAGATCACATGCGCTATGTAATGCCTGTTATTATTTATTATTTATGTATTTATTTATTATTTGTTGTCGTGATAAGTCAACGGCTTCTAAACCAGAAACCCTAAACACCAAGAAAAAGTGCCCCTCAACCCTGAACCCTCAACACATCCCCCCCCCCCCAAACCCAGACCCAAACCCAAACCCGATCTCCATGTCTGATCCAAGTAAGAGCAACTGCTTCGAGGGGAGCAGGGCCTAGATTACTGAGCCACCTTGTAAGCTGGAAAACAAAGAAAGACAAACACAGGAAACTGGCTGAAACAACAAAAATCAGTACTTTTTCATCCTCCCCCCCCTCCACACACACACACCTCCAGGGCTGCCCTTGAGAAAGATTGACTGCTTCGAGCTGCGCAATACTGCAAATACATCACTACCTGAAAGCTGGAAAAAGAAAACTGGCTAAACACACCAAGAATACCTCTTACCCAACCCAACCCAACCCAACCCAACCCACCCAACCCAACCCAACCCAACCAGACCCAACTAGACCCAACCCAACCAGACCCAACCAGACCCAACCCAACCCAACCCAACCTCAAAGAAGATGTAAGTAAAGGAAGGAGTTTGTGCGGACACATAACTACCGTCCAGGGAGTGCAAGTATGCGCGTCTCGGGATGTGCAATATGCCCCTACGAACTGTTAGGTCGGTATTCGTGGGAAGTTTGTTGGGCACATTTGAAGGTTGAAATTTCACAGCTTATCAATTCCGCGGTTCGAAGTTTAGCACAAGCGGAATTTGCATGGTCGCAAGTAGCAGGTTCGCAGTGTGCACCGGCAATGGCGGGTGGCCATGTGGGTCTGGGAAACAATCATTTGCAATCATCGTCAGGTGGCTTGCGACGGATGCTTAAGTCGACGCAAGTTGAGTTGCGAGTACCCGAATGAAAAAAATCACCAGATTTTTGGAAGACGGGATTACACCAATTAAAATGTATGTTAGTCCGTTAGTTAGTTAGTTACAAAACAATATTTTCAGGTTTCATGAAAAACATAAAAAAACTTGAACATTCTATATTTTAGATGAATAATAAGTCTTACTTACACCGGACAAATTTTCACCAGAGCACATATGAGCATCGCAATTCAAGAAAAGGAGCTAAGGTTTGTGTTTTTCGGGCTAAAAGCTACAATTAACGGATAACATTTTTAAACATTTCAAATGTATACCATCCAAAGATGTGCGCATACATAGCTTTTGGAGCAGAATTGTCGCCAAAAATCCAAGATGAAACATGTAAGCATCACAATGGACGAAACATTCCCGTAGGGCACTTGTGCTATAATTAGCCCACGGACCTCACCTCTGGGCTGTGCGTGAGGTGTGAATTGTTTGTTCATCCCCCCCCTCCCCCCCAAACCCACCAAACCACCCACCCATCTTCAGGGCTGCCCTTGAGCAAGAGCGATTGCTTGAGGCTGAGGAAGACCGTGAATAACAGGCCACCTTGGAAGCTGACAAAAAAACAAAGAACAACAAAAACTGGCTGAAACAACAAAGAAGAAGTTCCTTTTCATCTCCCCCCCTGTCCTTGTCCCCCACCCCCATCCCCACTCCCACACCTCCAAGGCTGTCCTTGAGCAAGAGCAATTGCTTGAGGCTGAGAAAGACCATGAATACCAGGCCACCTTGGAAGCTGACAAAAAAACAAAGAACAACAAAAACTGGCTGAAACAACAAGAAAAAGTTCCTTTTCATCTCCCCCCCCCCCATCCCCCCCCCACACCTCCAGGGCTGCCCTTGAGCAAAAGCAATTGCTTTGAGGGGATCAGGGCCGAGATTATTTTGCCACCTTAGAAGCTGGCAAAAAACAAAGACAAACAAAGAAGTCTGACTAAAACAATTAGAACAAATGCCTTTTTTCATCCCCCCCCTCCCCCCCCCCTACACACACACACACACACACACACACCTCCAGGGCTGCCCTTGAGCAAGAGCAACTGCTTTGAGGGGATCAGGGCCGAGATTATTTTGCACCTTAGAAGCTGGCAAAAAACAAAGACAAACAAAGAAGTCTGACTAAAACAATTAGAACAAATGCCTTTTTTCATCCCCCCCCCCTCCCCCCCCTACACACACACACACACACACACACACACCTCCAGGGCTGCCCTTGAGCAAGAGCAACTGCTTTGAGGGGATCAGGGCCGAGATTATTTTGCCACTTAGAAGCTGGCAAAAAACAAAGACAAACAAAGAAGTCTGGCTAAAACAATTAGAACAAATGCTTTTTTCATCCCCCCCTCCCCCCCCCCCCCCCCCCCCCCCACACACACACACACACCTCCAGGGCTGCCCTTGAGCAAGAGCAGCTGCTTCAGGCAGAGCAAGACCGTGAATACCTTGCCACCTTGGAAGCTCGAGAAGAAAAACTGGAAACCCGAAACGCCAAGAAAGAGTACCTTTTCATCTCCGACCCCCCTATCCCACCCACCTATCTTCAGGGCTGCCCTTGAGCAGGAGCGACTGCTTGGAGCGGAGCAAGACCGTGAATACCAGGCCACCTTGAAGCTGAAAAAGAAAACTGGCTCAAACAACAAGAAATATAAGTGCCTTTTCTATCCCTTCCCCCCCAAACACACACACACACCATCTTCAGGGCTGCCCTTGAGCAAGAGTGACTGCTTGGAGCGGAGCAAGACCGTGAATACCAGGCCACCTTGAAGCTGAAAAAGAAAACTGGGTCAAACAACATGAATATAAGTACCTTTTTCATCCCCTCCCCCCCCCCCCCCCCCCCCCCCCACACACACACACACACACACACACACACACACACACACACACAGATCTTCAGGGCTGCCCTTGAGCAAGAGTGACTGCTTCGAGCGGAGCAAGACCGTGAATACCAGGCCACCTTGAAGCTGAAAAAGAAAACTGGCTCAAACAACATGAATATAAGTACCTTTTTCATCCCCTCCCCCCCCCCCCCCCCCCAAACACACACACACACACACACACACACACACATCTTCAGGGCTGCCCTTGAGCAAGAGTGACTGCTTCGAGCGGAGCAAGACCGTGAATACCAGGCCACCTTGAAGCTGAAAAAAGAAACTGGCTCAAACAACATGAATATAAGTACCTTTTTCATCCCCTCCCCCCCCCCCCCCCCCCCCCCCCCAAACACACACACACACACACACACACATCTTCAGGGCTGCCCTTGAGCAAGAGTGACTGCTTGGAGCGGAGCAAGACCGTGAATACCAGGCCACCTTGGAAGCTGAAAAAGAAAACTGGCTCAAACAACATGAATATAAGTACCTTTTTCATCCCCTCCCCCCCCCCCCCCCCCAAACACACACACACACACACACACACACACACACACATCTTCAGGGCTGCCCTTGAGCAAGAGTGACTGCTTAGAGCGGAGCAAGACCGTGAATACCAGGCCACCTTGAAGCTGAAAAAGAAAACTGGCTCAAACAACATGAATGTAAGTACCTTTTTCATCCCTCCCCCCCCCCCCCCCCCCCCAAAACACAAACACACACACACACACACACATCTTCAGGGCTGCACTTGAGCAAGAGTGACTGCTTCAAGGGGAGCAAGACCGTGAATACCAGGCCACCTTGGAAGCTGGAAAAGGAAAACTGGCTTGAACAACAAGAATATAAGTACCTTTTTCATCCCCCCCCCCCCCCCCCCAAACACACACACGCACACACACAATCTCCAGGGCTGCCCTTGAGCAAGAGCGACTGCTTCGGGCTGAGCAAGACCGTGAATACCTGGCTACCTTGGAAGCTGACCGCAAGCGCAAGGAAGAGTTGAAGCTCAGAAGCTAGCGACTGAGGAAGCTGAGAAGAAGGTGCAGGAAGCTGAGAAACAGAACCAAATGAAGAAAGTGCGTTATGGGGTTTTGTGAGTCTTGGGCGGGTATGGGGAGGAGGAGGGGAGGGGGGGGGGCGTTGTGGGGTTGGGTGGTGTGTGTGTGGGGGGGGGGGAGGGGGGGGTGTTTCACACACAAAATCAGCACACACACACACACACACACACAATAGCTGCAGCCACCACATCAAATACAGTTACAAGGCCAACTCTGTTTTCGCAGCAGGAGGAGGCTGTCAAGATGGAGGAGCAAAACGACAATGCAAGGCCGAGCAACTGGCCGCCCTACCCGCCTGAGTTACCTACCATGCTTATACTCACCCACCCCACAGTGCCCATACTTACCCCCACCCAGCTATCCGTCCTACTTACTATCCACCACCACCACCACCACCACCACCACCACCAAACTCTATTCCTGCACCAGGGGGAGGCTGTCAAGATGGAGGAGCGAAATCGGCCGAGCAACTGGCCGCCCTACCCGCCTGTGTAACCTGCCGGCCATGCTTATACTCACCTGCCCCGCTGTGCCCATACTTACCCCCACCCAGCCATCCGTCCTACTTACTATCCACCACCACCACCACCACCACCACCAAACTCTTTTCCTGCACCAGGAGGAGGCTGTCAAGATGGAGGAGCGAAATCGGCAGAGCAAGGCCGAGCAACTGGCCGCCCTACCCGCCTGTGTAACCTGCCGGCCATGCTTATACTCACCCGCCCCGCTGTGCCCATACTTACCCCCACCCAGCTATCCGTCCTACTTACTATCCACCACCACCACCACCACCACCACCAAACTCTATTCCTGCACCAGGGGGAGGCTGTCAAGATGGAGGAGCGAAATCGGTAGAGCAAGGCCGAGCAACTGGCCGCCCTACCCGCCTGTGTAACCTGCCGGCCATGCTTATACTCACCTGCCCCGCTGTGCCCATACTTACCCCCACCCAGCTATCCGTCCTACTTACTATCCACCACCACCACCACCACCACCACCACCAAACTCTTTTCCTGCACCAGGAGGAGGCTGTCAAGATGGAGGAGCGAAATCGGCAGAGCAAGGCCGAGCAACTGGCCGCCCTACCCGCCTGTGTAACCTGCCGGCCATGCTTATACTCACCCGCCCCGCTGTGCCCATACTTACCCCCACCCAGCTATCCGTCCTACTTACTATCTCCCACCACCACCACCATCACCACCAAACTCTATTCCTGCACCAGGAGGAGGCTGTCAAGATGGAGGAGCGAAATCGGCAGAGCAAGGCCGAGCAACTGGCCGCCCTACCCGCCTGTGTAACCTGCCGGCCATGCTTATACTCACCCGCCCCGCTGTGCCCATACTTACCCCCACCCTCCCATCCGTCCTACTTACAATCTCCCCCCACCATCACCACCACCACCAAACTATATTTTCGCAACAGGAGGAGGCTGTCCAGATGGAGGAGCGAAAACGGCAGAGCAAGGCTGAGCAACTCGCCGCCCTACCCGCCGCTCCTGAAGCTGGCACCCCCGGCTCAGTAGCTGTCAAAGTTCGCCTACCTGCGGGCAGCACTGGCACCCGCCGTTTTGAGGGCGCAGCCCCCCTAGCTGAGGTGTACGCTTGGGCCGCCCTCCTAGAGGACTTCCCCCCCTTATGGGAGAAGGAGGATTTCAGACTAGTCACAAGTTACCCCAAAACGACGCCTGCAGGGACAGCCACAGTAGAGGAGGTGGCAGCGGGTGCAGGGGCCATAGCGCTGATAGTGGAGGCTGTGTAAGCCTGCACTCTAGCTCCACTCCAAGTCTACCTGCCACCTGCCACCCACACCGCATCTCCCAGCGGTAGTTCCCCAAAACGACGCCTGCGGATACGGCCACAGTACAGGAGGTGGCAGCGGGTGCAGGGGCCATAGCGCTGATAGTGGAGGCTGTGTAAGGATTCACTCCAACTCCACTCAAAGTCTACCTCCTACCTGCCACCCACACCGCACTTCCCAGCGCTAGTTACCTTAAAACCACGCCTGCTGATACAACCATGGTAGAGGAGGTGGCAGAGGTGGCAGGGGCCATAGCATTGATAGTGGAGGGGGGGGGCACAAAAAAGGGTCCACGTAATTTCACCAGATTTGGGGGAAATTATCGCTTACAAGCTCCTCTAACCGCTGCCACTTCTAATACCTGCACTACGACCCTGCCGAACTTGTCAAGGCGGTTTGCATCCTCCTTAATGGAGCATGATCTATTTGTCGATGACTCTAATATGATACTGTTAGTGATCCCTCTTTCATTCACAGGATGGAAGCATCTTGTTATATTTATTAGTATACTTGACAAGGAACGTGATCTTATAGAACGAACTCGTCCATGATTTATTGATTTGCTAGGGTTCAGTCTACTACGGTAATTGCATGTTTTTTAAATGCCTCTCCTGTTTTCAGGTTGGGCAAGTCCATTAATCCTGTTTGGCCTCCCCTGGACCGAAAAATGCGTGGGTACTACCTCGCCAGAAAGCTTCCTTGCTTGAACTTGAATTTGGCTGCTCGCGTCTTTGACAGTGTAAATAGATTAAAACCAGGGAGATGTAAACGCGAACAAATCCCTTTTCTCTTATTTTGTCAGAATTGCCGAAGCTGCTATGGCCCCATCTAATTAATCTGACGCATCCTTCTCAGATCCTTTAAGTCAGTAGCCTTGCGTCCATTCCTGGTCAAAGAAAGGGATGCTGCGGCTGCTGCAAGTTCTTCGGTAGACCTAGCAAGAGGGTTAAATGATGCTGATGGTGGTCATGATGCTGATGATGCTGACGATGCTGCTGCGGATGATGATGCTGATGGTGGCGATGATGATGATGATGTTGATAATGATGATGATGATGACGACGTCGTCACGACGATGCTGCGGATGATGATGATGATGAAGATGATGATGATGATGATGATGTTGACGATGATGATAATTACATTACATTACATGTTAAAGTCTACTTGACACCGCGAGGGTGTATGAGACTCTGTGCTTTAAACAAAAAGAAAAAGCACCCACAAAGCAAAAAACCCCATTACATCAGGGGTGTGTCGAGGACAAACAAACCAAACTCCCAACCACCGTTTTGGTGGCGTAGGTATTAAACCCCCTAGAGCAGGACCCAGATCTCAACCACTTACAGTGGCGGAGGTAAGAAGCTAACAAATGAGAAGTCACAAGAAGAAAAAAAGGGATAATAAATTACGGTGCCACTTAGCAGTCCAGGGCTTCCTGTCTTGCTCTTCTACAAGTAGAAAGATAGTCGGCTAGGTTGCTCCAAAAAGATTTAGTGCCATTTCCATTCATAAAGGTTCTGAATGTGGAATCGCAGAATTCCACATTCCATACGGTTAAGTCGGTATCCTCATGGACATGCCTATAAATATCTGTAAACAGCTTCTGGTAGCGAAGGCGAATATCATTATAAAAAGGGCACTCAAACATATGCATTTCATCCTCAGGTTTTGGAACCCACACATTTGACAGTGTCTCATTGAACGAGGGATGTGTGCTCTATCCCCCACCCTCATTCTTTCTGTGTTCAGCCAACGGGAACCCATTCTAAACTGTGCTATAGAACGAATCTAATCCTGCTTATGTAAGGCAGATGTAAAGGGAATCAAGCCATTCTCATCATTGCTGTTGGCTGCGAACCATTTCTGGTATCGGAGGCGTTTAAAGCCAACCCTTCTCTCATCAGGGATGTCTCTGACTGCATTGGTGTCACATGGGTACTCCATGACTCAAAAACTTCAGACATAATACCTTCGACATCGACAGCCTCCAAAATGTTGATGTTTTTACTGGATCCTAGCTTGTGGAGAGCACAACGTAAGTCATGAACCCAGCCAATGTTGGAGTCAAAAGATTCCTCAAGAGCCATTCTAATGAGATCCTCAGGTTCTTTATGTATGGTCTTGTTCCAGAAGCGCAAAGCTTGTTGAAGCCAAGCAAAACACAACGGGGTTCTACCCATCTCTTCCATGATAATATTAGATGTAGTAGATTGGCAAACACCCAACATTTGTTTAAGTATACCTCAATGATCGCCTGAGCATTGGACGGACGGCCTGGCTTGGCCTTTGCCTGGTCCTTATTCGGAACCATTGCACTCCTCCAATCGCTTGGGGTCAAAGCTTTTGCAAGGACGAATAAAACGAGCAACGTTCTTTGATCCCAACCACAAGCTGTTGCTATTCTTTAGCTTGGCCTGGCTTGGCTACAATTTTGAAAGAGCACCTGTCACGTGTCAGCCTGGCGCCAATGTCAACCGATGCCAGCAAATGCCAACCGATGCCCGAGCCAACAGTCTACGACGTCCGAAACATTAATTATTTTGCATGCCAAAGCTTCAGCCAAGCCACAGGGCGCTCCTGCAGGGCGCTCGGGAACATTAAGTATCGTACGCGTACGTGACCGATGCTTCAGCCAACTTTTCGTTTCGGGCATTTCGGACAGACAGGCTGGCAGTTCCGTAGTTTAGCTCTGCCAGCTTTGATCTGAATCTGCAACCTTTGATTGACCTGTCGTAGTGCCTTCGAGGCACTTAGCATTTCGAGGCGTCACTTCGCAATTCCCCCCCCCCCCCCCCCCCCCCCCCCCTGTCTTCTTGCTCCTATATTCCACTTTCCTTTCGTTACTGCTTCCGTTTGCCTATCAGTCTAACTCCGTCAACACGCACCCGACCCACCTGCGCTCAAGCATTTGAATATCTCGCGCGGCTGTTGCTGCCTGGCGCTCACTGCCTGACAAAAGTGAAGCCACGCCACCTGCGCTTTCAGTGCTTCCTATCTTTGCTGCTGCCATCTGCTAGCTAACCGCTGCTATTGAACTGAATTTCGTTATCATGCGAGCACTAGCGAATGGTGCTGCTCCCCTTAGCCCACTCTTCTCAAAGCCTCTGCTGCCTTTAGTGTTGGCCTGGTGAGTTTCTTACACACCTAGGTTCTGTGATTGCTTTCTGTACTATATGGGGGCCCTTTTCATTTTCATTTCATTTCATGTTGGGGCCATTTTGTCTTCAGGCACGCCGGAGGCAAAACAACCCATTTGAGGCACATTTGGGGCCACGTTTTGCCATCAAAGGGTTATTTTGGGCCATTTAATCCTTGTGTGGCCTATTATGCTACATGAGGACCATATCAGGGCAATTTTTGCCTCAAGGCACGCCAGAGGCAACAAATCGCATTTCCGTGGCGCCAGTTGGTCTGAATCTCGACATTTCAGCCCAGACGTTTCCGGTCATTTTCGGACCAGGATCTCAGATCAGTCCGATTGGTCTCTCCCACTGACCCTAAGTGCGCCTACTCATTTGTAGGAGTGGCAACACCATTCGAACTGGATCCTCGGTGACGCTGGTTTGTGTCGGGAGACGCACCTCCTGGGGGTGAAAGACCTTTCACAACTAAAAAAAAAACAAAAAAAACATAGGAAGTAATGCATAGAACGATGCTACAGAAGGAAAAAGCATATCTCGATACGAGGAAGGAGTTTTAACATTGGTAACTGCAGACTCTTAGCTCTGCCCCCCCCCCCCCCCCCCCCCCCCCACACACACACACACACCACCACCACCACCACCACCACCACCTCACCCCACCCCACGCCCCTACCACCACCTATCCCCCCCAATCATCACACACATCGCAGCCACCCATCCAGCCACCCATCCAGCCACCCATCCAGCCAGCCACCCTGCCACTCATTTTAACAACGGGGTGGTTCGGGCGGGACCCCGGGTGTAAAAAGTGAGGGCATGGGGACTGTACCTCCACCGTACCTCCATTCAACCTCAATCTTTGTACCTCCATTGTACCTCCACATACCTCCATTCCACCCTCAATCTTCGTACTTCCAGGTTTCTATGGACTCTTTGTACCTCCATCGTACCTGCACCGTACCTCCATTCCACCCTCAATCTTCGCACCTCCAGGTTTCTGTAGACTCTTCGTACCTCCATCGTACCTCCACCATACCTCCATTCCACCCTCAATCTTTGAACCTCCATTGTACCTCCATCGTACCTCCACCGTGCCCCCATTCCACCCTCAATCTTCGTACTTCCAGGTTTCTATGGACTCTTTGCTCTGCCCAGCAGCTACTAGCCACGTCTATAGACCGTACTTCGTACCTGCAGGTAAATTGGTGGAGGATGGTGTTGTGTGTGAGGACCTGGGTGTGTGCTGTGAAGTGGTGTGTGGTGTGTGGTTGGGTGGGGTGTATGGTGGGGTGGGGTAAGGGTGGGGGCCACCCATATAGACCGTACTTCGTACCTGCAGGTAAATTGGTGGATGATGGTGTTGTGTGTGAGGACCTGGGTGTGTGCTGTGAAGTGGTGTGTGGTGTGTGGGGTGGTGTGGGGTGGTGTGTGTGGTGTGCGGTGGAGTGGGGTTGAGCTGCTAGCCATTTCTATAGACCGTACTTCGTACCTGCAGGTAAATTGGTGGAGGGTGGTGTTGTGTGTGAGGAGGAGGTGTAGATGTGGTGGGTTAGGCATGTTGTGGTGTGTGGTGTGGGGTGGTGTGTATGGTGGGGTGGGGTAAGGGTGGGGGCCACCCATATAGACCGTACTTCGTACCTGCAGGTAACTTGGTGGAGGATGGTGTTGTGTGTGAGGAGGTGGGGGTGGTTCGGGGTGTGTGTGGGGTGTGTGGGGGAGTAGAGTGTGGTGTGGTGTAGTGTGGTGTGGGCTAGGGATGCGGTGGCGGTGATGTGGGTGGGTGGGGTGTGATGGGGATGGTTAGGGGGTGGGGGGCAGCCACCTATATAGACCGCACGTCGTACCTGGAGGTAAATTGGTGGAGGATGGTGTTGTGTGTGAGGACCTGGGTGTGTGCTGAGGTGAGGTGTGGGTGTGGTGGGGATGCACAGGAGCTGCTAGCCATTTCTGTAGACCGTACTTCGTGCCTGCAGGTAACTTGGTGGAGGATGGTGTTGTGTGTGAGGAGGTGGGAGTGGTTCGGTGTGTGTATGGGGTGTGTGGGGGGGAGTAGAGTGTGGTGTGGGGTAGGGGTGTGGTGGTGTGGTGTGGTGGGTGGTGGGGGTGAGGTGGGGATGGTTAGAGGATGGTGGGGCAGCCACCTCTATAGACCATACTTCGTACCTGCAGGTAACTTGGTGGAGGATGGTGTTGTGTGTGAGGACCTGGGTGTGTGCTGAGGTGAGGTGTGGGTGTGGTGGGGATGCACAGGAGCTGCTAGCCATTTCTATAGACCGTACTTCGTACCTGAAGGTAACTTGGTGGAGGATGGTGTTGTGTGTGAGGACCTGTGTGTGTGCTGAGGTGAGGTGTGGGTGTGGTGGGGATGCACAGGAGCTGCTAGCCATTTCTATAGACCGTACTTCGTGCCTGAAGGTAACTTGGTGGAGGATGGTGTTGTGTGTGAGGACCTGGGTGTGTGCTGAGGTGAGGTGTGGGTGTGGTGGGGATGCACAGGAGCTGCTAGCCATTTCTATAGACCGTACTTCGTTCCTGAAGGTAACTTGGTAGAGAATGGTGTTGTGTGTGAGGACCTGGGTGTGTGCTGAGGTGAGGTGTGGGTGTGGTGGGGATGCACAGGAGCTGCTAGCCATTTCTATAGACCGTACTTTGTGCCTGAAGGTAACTTGGTGGAGGATGGTGTTGTGTGTGAGGACCTGGGTGTGTGCTGAGGTGAGGTGTGGGTGTGGTGGGGATGCACAGGAGCTGCTAGCCATTTCTATAGACCGTACTTCGTGCCTGAGGGTAACTTGGTGGAGGATGGTGTTGTGTGTGAGGACCTGGGTGTGTGCTGAGGTGAGGTGTGGGTGTGGTGGGGATGCACAGGAGCTGCTAGCCATTTCTATAGACTGTACTTCGTGCCTGAAGGTAACTTGGTGGAGGATGGTGTTGTGTGTGAGGACCTGGGTGTGTGCTGAGGTGAGGTGTGGGTGTGGTGGGGATGCACAGGAGCTGCTAGCCATTTCTATAGACCGTACTTTGTGCCTGAAGGTAACTTGGTGGATGATGGTGTTGTGTGTGAGGACCTGGGTGTGTGCTGAGGTGAGGTGTGGGTGTGGTCGGGATGCACAGGAGCTGCTAGCCATTTCTATAGACTGTACTTCGTGCCTGAAGGTAACTTGGTGGAGGATGGTGTTGTGTGTGAGGACCTGGGTGTGTGCTGAGGTGAGGTGTGGGTGTGGTGGGGATGCACAGGAGCTGCTAGCCATTTCTATAGACCGTACTTCGTGCCTGAAGGTAACTTGGTGGAGGATGGTGTTGTGTGTGAGGACCTGGGTGTGTGCTGAGGTGAGGTGTGGGTGTGGTGGAGATGCACAGGAGCTGCTAGCTATTTCTATAGACCGTACTTCGTACCTGAAGGTAACTTGATGGATGATTTTGTTGTGTGTGATGACCTGTGTGTGTGCTGTGAAGTGGTGTGTGGTGTGTGCTGTGCTGTGTTTTGTGGTATGCAGTGGGATGGGGTGTGTGGTGTGTGCTGTGCTGTGTTTTGTGGTGTGCGGTGGGATGGGGTGTGTGCTGTGTGCTGTGAAGTGGTGTGTGGTGTGTGCTGTGAAGTGGTCTGTGGTGTGTGCCGTTCTGTGTTTTGTGGTGTGCGTTGGGATGGGGTGGGGTAAGAGTGGGGGGCACCTCCATTGACTGTACTTCGTGCCAGCAGGTAAATTGGTGGAGGATGGTGTTGTGTGCGAGGAGGTGTGTGGTGTGATGTGGTGTGATGTGTGGCGCACACAAACAGACAAACACACACACACACGTCCCCACCCCACCCAACCCCACCTCAACTCACCCCACCCACCCAACCCTACCCCACCGGCAGAGTATCAAGCCGCCTGCCAACGACGTTGCTCTAACCTGGAACACTTTCAAAACAGCAAGCAACCATGACGAGATTGTGGCCGCTGCTCCTGACACATGGCAGGTAAGGCCACTGTGTAATGTTATGGGTGTGTGAGTGTGTGGGGAGGGGGAGGGGGGGGGGGGGGGGGGGGGGGTATGCTATGAGTGTGTGTGTGCGCGTGAGTGAGGTGTGTGTGTGTGTGTGTGTGTGTGTGGGTGTGGGTGGGTGGGTGGGGGGGTCAAAACAGGAAGCAACCATAACGAGATTGTGGCAGCTGCTCTTGACACATGGCAGGTAAGGCCACTTTTGTTTGTTTTTTTTGTTTGTTTTGGGTGGGTGGGGGTCGCGTAGCAGCTTACAGACAGCCCCTTTCACCCACCCTTGTCTGTTTGGGTGGGTGGGTGGGTGGGTGGGGGTCGCGTAGCAGCTTACAGACAGCCCCTTTCACCCACCCTTGGGCCACTGCCCCAGACACATGGCACGTAAGGCCACTGTTTTATTTGTTGGCTAAACCACCACACGCACACACACACACACACACACACACACACACCCCCACACACACACCCACACCACCCTACACCCCTACCACCATTCACACACACACACACCCCACACCACCCTACACCCTGCCACCATTCCCACACACACACCCCACACCACCCTACACCCTACACCATTCACACACACACACACCCCACACCACCCTACACCCCTGCCACCATTCCCACACACACACCCCACACCACCCTACACCCCTACCACCATTCCCTCCCTTCACCACCCTACACCCCACACCACCATTCCCACACACACACCCACACCACCCTACCCCTACCATATTCCCACCCACCCACCCACACCCCACACCACCCTACACCCCTACCACCATTCACACCCACACCTACACCACGCTACACCTCTACCACCAACCCACACACACACACCCACCCCACCCTACACCCTACCACCATTCCCTCCTTCACCACCTACACCCCACACCACATTCCCACACACACACCCCACACCACCCTACACCCCTACCACCATTCCCACCCACCCACCCACACCACCCTACACCCCCTACCACCAACCCACACCCACACAAAAACACATCACCCTACACCCCTACCACCATTCCCACCCACCCACCCACACCCCACACCACCTACACCTCTACCACCATTCCCACCCACAAACACACCACACCACCCTACACCCCTACCACCATTCCCACCCACAAACACCCCACCCACCCTACACCTCTACCACCACCCCCCCCACACACCCCACCCCACCCTACACCCTACCACCATTCCCACCCACACACCCGCACCCACCCCACCTACACCTGTACCACCAACCCACACACACACACCCCACCCCACCCTACACCCCTACCACCATTCCCACCCACCCACCCACACCCCACCCCACCCTACACCTGTACCACCATTCCCACACACAACCCCCCCCCCCCCCTACACCCCTACCCCCCCCCCCCCCCCTAACCACCATTCCCCTCCACACACACCCACCCACCACCACTCTCGCCCGTACCACCATTTCCTCCCCCCTAAACCCTAAACCTAAACCCTAAACACTAAACCCTCCCTCTCAGGCCTCCCCCCGAGCTGGACCCCGCCTACCGCAATCCTTGCTAGACAGATGAGCTAAATCGATTTCGATGCATGCCCCCCCACATCCCCCCCCCCCTCCCCCCCCCCCCCCCTTCACACACACACACACAAACTTACACAACTACCCCTACCGCCACCCCCACCCCATTCTTGTCCTGACTTGCAAAACAGGCCCTCCCCCCGAACTGACCCCGCCTACCGCAATCCGTGCTGGACGGATGAGCTGAATCGATTTCGATGCATGCCATTCTTCCAAATTATCGGGGTGTCAAAATGTGGCACCACTGATTTGTTTAAACGACTGAAAAGTCATCCGGAGATGGCTTACGGTGCCAAGGTAGGTATATATGTGTGTTTACAGTCACTTCATGCCAGTAATGGTGGTGGTGTGGGTGTGCGTGTGTGGATGTGGTGTGGGGTGTGGGGGTGGGGTGTGTGTCAAAGTTTGTCACCACTGATTTATTTAAACGACTGAAAAGTCATCCAGAGATGGCTTACAGTGCCAAGGTAGGTACTATGTTTACAGTCACTTCATGCCAGTAGTGGTGGTGTGTGGGTGTGCGTGTGTGGATGTGGTGTGGGTGTGGGGTGGGGTGTGTGTCGAAGTTTGTCACCACTGATTTATTTAAACGACTGAAAAGTCATCCAGAGATGGCTTACAGTGCCAAGGTAGGTACTATGTTTACAGTCACTTCATGCCAGTAGTGGTGGTGGTGTGGGTGTGCGTGTGTGGATGTGGTGTGGGGTGTGGGGGTGGGGTGTGTGTCGAAGTTTGTCACCACTGATTTATTTAAACGACTGAAAAGTCATCCAGAGATGGCTTACAGTGCCAAGGTAGGTACTATGTTTACAGTCACTTCATGCCAGTAGTGGTGGTGGTGTGGGTGTGCGTGTGTGGATGTGGTGTGGGGTGTGGGGGTGGGGTGTGTGTTGAAGTTTGGCACCACTGATTTATTTAAACAACTGAAAAGTCATCCGGAGATGGCTTACAGTTCCAAGGTAGGTATATATGTGTGTTGACAGTCACTTCATGCCAGTAGTGGTGGTGGTGTGCGTGTGGGGGTGTGGAGTGTGGGGGTAGGGGTAGGTAGGTAGGTAGGTGTGTGTCGAAGTTTGGCACCACTGATGTCTACGCAACTGAAAAGTCATCCAGAGATGGCTTACGGTTCCAAGGTAGGTATATATGTGTGTTTACAGTCACTTCATGCCAGTAGTGGTGGTGTGCGTGCGTGTGCGGTGGTGGTGTGGGTTTGGGGGTAGGTTGGTAGGAGTGTAGGTGTGTGTCGAAGTTTGACACGACTGATTTGTTTAAACGACTGAAAAATCATCCGGAGATAGCTTACGGTTCCAAGGCTGGTATTATGTTTACTTTGACTTCGTGCCTGTAGTGGTGGTGCTGTGCGTGCGTGTGGTGTGGTGGTGTGGGTTTGGGGGTAGGTTGGTAGGTGTGTAAGTGTGTGTCGAAGTTTGGCACCACTGATTTGTTTAAGCGACTGAAAAATCATCCGGAGATGGCTTACGGTTCCAAGGCTGGTATTATGTTTACTTTGACTTCATGCCTGTAGTGGTGGTGGTGTGCGTGCGTGTGGTGTGGTGGTGTGGGTGTGGGGGTGGGTTGGTAGGTGTGTAGGTGTGTGTCGAAGTTTGGCACCACTGATTTGTTTAAGCGACTGAAAAATCATCCGGAGATGGCTTACGGTTCCAAGGCTGGTATTATGTTTACTTTGACTTCATGCCTGTAGTGGTGGTGGTGTGCGTGCGTGTGGTGTGGTGGTGTGGGTGTGGGGGTAGGTTGGTAGGTGTGTAGGTGTGTGTCGAAGTTTGGCACCACTGATTTGTTTAAGCGACTGAAAAATCATCCGGAGATGGCTTACGGTTCCAAGGCTGGTATTATGTTTACTTTGACTTCATGCCTGTAGTGGTGGTGGTGTGCGTGCGTGTGCAACATCTCGCCCTTCACTACTCCAGGGTCCACGCTTCTGGGATGAGTGCCCCAGCCCCCCCCCCCCCCCCACACACACACACACACACACACAAACACACACACACACATCCACACACACACGAACACACTCTCTCTCTCTCTCTCTCTCTCTCTCTCTCTCTCTCTCTCTCTCACACACACACACACACACATCTCCCCCTGCACTGCTCTAGGGTCCACGCTTCTGGGATGAGTGCCCCAGCACCCCACACAAACACAAACACAAACACACTAACACACACACAATGCCCCATCCCCCCCCCCCCCACACACACACACACACACACACACATCTCGCCCTGCACTGCTCCAGGGTCCACACTTCTGGGATGAGTGCCCAAGCCCCCCTCGAGGAGCTTGCACCGCGCCTCCTAATGGGGACTTCGACAGCTACATCAATCTATTTCAAAAGGTACTTATTTATTAGTATTTACTTAAAGGGTGGGCATGCAAACATGTAGAATGAGGTTATGTGACTCCCTATCACATAGGGGCCCTGCGCCACCTAATGCTGACTTTGACAGCTACATCAACCTCTTTCAAAAGGTGTTTTTTTATTTGTATATATTGATTGATCATATACATATATATGAGTGGCATGGCGAACACGCAGAATGAACTTGTGTGGCTTTCTATCACACAAGTGCACTGCGCCTCCTAATGGGGACTTTGACAGCTACATCAACCTCTTTCAAAAGGTAGTTATTTATTAGTATTTACTTTATATTACAAGGTACGCATGCAAATAATCAGAATGAGGTTTGGAAAGTCCCTGCAGCATATCTCTATCGCTGCGCTTCCTGATGGGGACTTTGAGAGCTACATCAACCTCTTTCAAAAGGTAGTTATTTATTAGTATTTACGATATATTACAAGGTTCGCATGCAAATAATCAGAATGAGGTTTGGAAAGTCCCTGCAGCATATCTCTATCGCCGCGCCGCCTAATGGTGACTTCGACAGCTACATCAACCTCTTTCAAAAAGGTATTTATTTAAATACCTTATGAAATTATTATTTTATTTTTTATTTACTATGTTTTACTTTACATTAGAAGGTAAGCACGCAAATAATCAGAATGAGGTTTAGAAAGTCCCTACAGCATATCTCTATCACCGCGCCTCCTAATTGTGACTTAGACATAACTCTACATCAATCTCTTTCAAAAGGTATGTATTTATTATTAATTACCTCTTTCAAAAGTTATTTATTTATTATTATTATTATTATTTACCTCTTTCAAAAGGTAGTTATTTATTATGATGTACCTCTTTCAAAAATTATTTATTTATTATTTTTGTTTACCTCTTTCAAAAGGTATTTATTTATGATTATTTACCTCTTTCAAAAAGTATTGATTTATTTATTGTTATTTACCTTTTTCAAAAGGTATTTATTTATTATTATTTACCTCTTCCAAATGTTATTTATTTATTATTATTATTATTATTATTATTATTTACCTCTTTCAAAAGGTAGTTATTTATTATTATGTACCACTTTCAAAAAGGATTGATTGATTTATTGTTATTTACCTCTTTCAAAAGGTATTTATTTATTTATTATTATTTACGTCTTTCAAATGGTATTTATTTATTTATTATTATTTACCTCTTTCAAAAGGTATTTATTTATTATTATTAACTGAAGGGTGGGCATGCAAACACACAGCATGAGGTTGTCAGTTTTTGTTTTTCAAACATGAAAGTGGGTTTCTTCTAGCTTTATGGTTTTAGGCCTCCTCCAGGGACAGCGTTTAGTGCTTTCTGTAGCTTTTATAGCTTTTCTGGGCCAATGAGGGCAAAAAAAAACTTTTTGTGTTTGTACTTTTTTATAGAGATAATTGCTCTAAAAACGGGGTCAAAAACTAGCGATCGCTATACATAGCGGAAATAAAAATCTCTGGAGGTTGTGTGACTCCTATCACATATATGAGCAGCTTGCTCCATATATAGACTTTTGACAGCTGCGTTAACCTCTTACAACAGGTATTTATTTAATTTGTATATATTGATTTATCGTATATATAAGAGTGGCCATGGCAAAACAAACAGAATGAGGTTGTGTGACTTCCTATCACATATGAGCAGCTTGCCTCCATATATAGACTTCGACAGCTGCGTTAACCTCTTACAAAAGGTATTATTTTTGTGTATATATATATATATTATATATATATATATATATATATAAGAGTGGCATGACACACACGCAGAATGAACTTGTGTGACTTTCTATCATACAAGTGCACTGCGCCTCCTAATGGGGACTTTGACAGCTACACCAATCTCTTTCAAAAGGTATTTTTTTAGTATTATTATTTACCTTTTCCAAGAGGTATTTATTTATTATTATTTACCTACTTCAAAAGGTAATTGTTTATTATTATTTACCTAGTTCAAAAGGTAATTGTTTATTATTATTTACCTCGTTCAAAAGGCAATTGTTTATTATTATTTACCTAGTTCAAAAGGTAATTGTTTATTATTATTATTTGCCTCTTTCAAAAGTTATTTATTTATTATTATTTACAACTTCCTAAAGGGATTTACTCACTATTATTGCCTTTAAAGTGGCATGCAAACAAGTACGCAGAAATGAGGAGATGTGACAAGGTAGCACAGAATGAGGTGATGTGACAAGGTTAGCACAGAATGAGGTGATGTGACAAGGTACGCACAGAATGAGGTGATGTGACAAGGTTAGCACAGAATGAGGTGATGTGACAAGGTAAGCACAGAATGAGGTGATGTGACAGGGTAACGCACAGAATGAGGTGATGTGACAAGGTTAGCACAGAATGAGGTGATGTGACAAGGTAAGCACAGAATGAGGTGATGTGACAAGGTAAGCACAGAATGAGGTGATGTGACAAGGTTAGCACAGAATGAGGTGAATGTGACAAGGTTAGCACAGAATGAGGTGATGTGACAAGGTTAGCACAGAATGAGGTGATGTGTACGACAAGGATGAGGTAGCACAGAATGAGGTGATGTGACAAGGTAGCAACAGAATGAGGTGATGTGACAGGGTTAGCACAGAATGAGGTGATGTGACAAGGTTTTGTTTACGCACAGAATGAATGTGACAAGGAGCACAGTGATGTGACAAGGTTAGCACAGAATGAGGTGATGTGACAAGGTACGTTAGCACAGAATGAGGTGATGTTTGCACAAGGTTAGCACAGAATGAGGTGATGTGACAAGGTAGCAAGGTAACAGAATGAGGTGATGTGACAAGGTTAGCACAGAATGAGAGGTGATTGTGACAAGGTAAGCACAGAATGAGGTGATGTGAACAAGGTTAGCACAGAATGAGGTGATGTGACAGGTTAGCACAGAATGAGGTGATGTGACAAGGTAAGCACAGAATGAGGTGATGTGACAAGGTAAGCACAGAATGAGGTGATGTGACAAGGTACGCACAGAATGAGGTGATGTGACAAGGTTAGCACAGAATGAGGTGATGTGACAAGGTTAGCACAGAATGAGGTGATGTGACAAGGTTAGACAAGAATGAGTGATGTGACAAGGTTAGCACAGAATGAGGTGATGTGACAAGGTAGCACAGAATGAGGTGATGTGACAAGGTTAGCACAGAATGAGGTGATGTGACAAGGTTAGCACAGAATGAGGTGATGTGACAAGGTTAGCACAGAATGAGGTGATGTGACAAGTTTGGCACAGAATGAGGTGATGTGACAAGGTAAGCACAGAATGAGGTGATGTGACAAGGTTAGCACAGAATGAGGTGATGTGACAGAAAAAGGTAAACAGAATGAGGTTGAGTGGTGAACAAGGTTAGCACACAGTTAATGAGGTGAGGTGACAAAGAGTTTACGCAACAGAATGAGGTGATGACAAGGTTAGCACAGAATGAGGTGATGTGACAAGGTTAGCACAGAATGAGGTGATGTGAACAAGGTTAGCACAGAACTTATGAGGTGATGTGACAAGGTTAGCACAGAATGACTAGGTGATGTGACAAGGTAATCACAGAATGAGGTGATGTGACAAGGTTATCAGCAGAATGAGGTGATGTGACAAGGTTAAGCACAGAATGAGGTGATGTGACAAGGTTAGCACAGAATGAGGTGATGTGACAAGGTTAGCCAGAATGAAGTGATGTGACAAGGTAAGCACAGAATGAGGTGATAGACAAGGTATGACACAGGATGTAAGGTTTAGCGCAGAATGAGGTGATGGACAAAGGTTAGCCACAGAATGAGTGACATGACAAGGTTAGCACAGAATGAGGTGATGTGACAAGGTTAGCGCCAGAATGAGGTGATGTGACAAGGTTAAGCACAGAATGAACTAGTAACAAGGTTAGCACAGAATTGTTAAGGTGAGGAATGACCATTAGCACAGAATGACGGTGATTAGGATATGAGGGAATGTGACAAGTAAACACTATGAGAAAGTGATTTGACAAGTAAGCACACAGAAGGCTAGAGGTAATGTGACCAAAGCACACAAGGTTAGCAGTTATTAGGTGAGTTGTACAAGGTTTAGCAACATGACGTATTGACAAGTAGCACAGAACACAGAATGAGGTGATGTACAAGTTAGCACAGAAATGGTGATGTGACAATAGCACAGAAGTGCTGTGACAGGTTATGCACAGACATGGAGGTATGACAAGGTTAAGCACAAATGAGTGATGTATCAAGGTTAACCGAGATGAGTTGATGTGTGCACAAGTTAAGCACAGAATGACGGTGAATTGACAAGTTATCCCACCAGAATGAGGTATGGTGAACAGATAGCACAGAATGACTGATGTACCAATTACACAAATATTGTGACCAAGGTAAGCACAGAATGAGGTGATTGACAAGGTTAGCACATGAATGAGTGAATTGACAAGGGTTACACAGAATGAGTGATCGTCAAGGTTAGGTTATCAACAGAATGAGTAGGTGACAATTAGCACAGAATAGTATGTGACAGGTTAACAGAAATGAAGTGATGTACCAAGTTAGCACAGTAATGAGGTAAATTACAAGGTAGCACAGTAATGAGTATGTGACAAATTAACAACAGAATGGAGAGATTGACAAGTACGCACAGAATGATTGATTGTGACATAGTTAGCACCAGAATGACCGTATGTGACAAGACCACAGAATGAGTGACTGTGACATGTTAGCACAGAATGATGTATGTGACAAAGTACGCACAGAATGAGGTGATGTGAAGGTACGCACAGAATGAGTATGGACAATAGGTTAGCACAGAATGCGGTTATTGACAAGGTAGCACAGATAGGTGATTGAGGCATAGGGTAAGCCACAGAATGAGGTGATTACAATGTAAGCACATGAATTGAGGTGATTTGACAAGGTGCACAGAATGAGTGTTGTGGTGGGATTGCAGTTAGCCACAAGAATAGGTGAGTGACAATGGTTAGCACAAATGAGTGATTGACAAGGGTAGCACATAATGAGGTGATTTGACAATTAGCACGAATATTTATTGACAAGGTAGCATCAAAGAAGTATAGTGTACAAGGTTAGGCACAGTAATGACGTATTGTGACAAGCGTTAGCACAGAAGGAGTGAGTGAAATAACACAGAATACCAGTGATTGACAAGTGTAGCACAGATGAGTGATGGACAAGTGATAAAGCACAGAATGACTGATCTGACAAGGTTAGCACAGAATGAGTGTAGTACGAAGGTAATCACAGAACTTGATTGATTGACTAGGTAAGAACAGAATGACTTGGAGTTACGGTGACAGTTGAGCACAGAATATATTTACAAGGTTACCACCAGAGATAGGTGATACAAGTTAGTCGCCAGAATGAGTAGTACAAGGTTAGCACAGAATAGTGATGTTGGACAGTTAGCACAAATGAGTGATGTACAAGGTTACGCACAGAAGAAGTAATTGTGACAATTTAGCACAGATGAGTGATGTTGACAAGGGTTAGCACAGAATGATGGTATTGACCGAAGTAGCAAGGGGAATACTTATTGACAAGGTGCACATGAATGAGTTTTATTGGACATAGCACAGAATATATGAGTACAAGTGAGCACAGAATGAGGGAGGTGACGTAAGCACGAGAATGAGCGTGAGTACGAAGGTTAGCACAGAATAGGGTAGGTGACAAGGTTAGCACAGAAATGAGGTGATGTGACAAGGTTAGCACATGAAATGAGGTGATGTGCTAGGTTTACGCACAGAATGTAGGTGTGTGACAAGGTTACACAGAATGAGTGAAGTGACAGGTTAGCCACAGAATGAGGTGATGTGACAAGGTTAGCACAGAATGAGGTGATGTGAACAAGGTTAGCATACAGCATGCAGGTGATGTGACAAGGTTAGCACAGAATGAGGTGAATGTGACAGGTTGCACATAGAATGAGGTGATGCTGACAAGCGTTAGCACAGAATGAGGTGATGTGACCAAGGTAAGCACAAATCGAAGTGATGTGACAAGGTAAGCACAGAATGAGAGTGATTTGACAAGGTTAGCACCAGTATGAGGTCGATGTGACAAGGGTAACGCACAGAATGAGGTGATGTGACAAGGTACGCACAGAATGAGGTGATGTGCAAGGTTAGCACAGAATGAGGTGATGTGAGCAAGTTATGATAAGTGAGAAGACAGAAATGAGGTGATGTGACTAGAATGAGCGTGTGAGAAAGTGACGCCACAGAATGAGGTGAGCAGAGGTACACACAGAATGAAGTGATGTGACAAGGTAAGCACAGAATGGAGGTGAATGGTGACAAGGTGACAGAATGAAGTGATGTGACAGTACGCACAGACAGAGGTGATGTGACAAAGGTACGCACAGAAAGGTGATGGCAGTTAGCACAGAATGCAGAATGAGGCACAGAAGAGGTGATTGACAAGTTAAGACATGGTGACCAAGGTAACATGTGGCAATGGTAAGCACAGAATGTAGGAGTGACAGGTAAGCACAGATGAGGTGACATAAGTGACAAAGAATGAAGTGACAAGTTAGCACAGCACATGCAGGCTGAATGTGACTAGTAAAGTAACAGAAGTCAAGGGTGACTGTACAAGTGTTAGCACAGAAGAATGAGCACAGAAATGAGGTGGTGACGTCACAGATTGAGGTGATGTGACAAGGTTAGCAACAGAATGAGTGATTGGTTCATATGAGAGTGGAGGTGGATGTGACAGGCTAACAGCACGAGTGAGTATAGCAGTTAGTCACAGAATGATTGTGATTGTGACAAGGTACGGCACAGTAATGAGGTGATGGTGACAGTGGTTACGCATGAATCGAGTGATGTGACAAGGTTTTGGCACAGAATGAGGTGATGTGACAAGGTTAAGCACAGCAATGGACGGTGATGTGACAAGGTAAGCAGGCAGAATGAGGTGATGTGAAAGTAACACAGAATGAGTGATGTGACAAGGTTGCCACAGAATGAGGTGAATGTGGACAAGGTTAGACAGAATGAGGTGATGTGACAAGGTACCCACAGAATGAGGTGATGTACAAGGTACGCACAGATGAGGTTGACTGTGACAAGGTAGCACAGAATGAGGTGATGTGACAAGGTAGAATGAGGTGATGTGACAAGGTTAGCACACGGAAGAGGTGATGTGACAGGTGAACACAGAAATGATGTGACAAGGTAAAGCACTAGAATGAGGTGATGTGACAAGGTAAGCACAGAATGAGGTGATGTGACAAGTTAGGCAACAAATGAGGTGATGTGTACAAGCAGAATGAGGTGATAAGACAAATGTACGCACAGTGATGTGACAAGGTTAGCACAGAATGAGTGATGTGTAAGCACAGACAAGGTTTAGCACAGAATGAGCGCTGTGGACAATGGTAACACAGAATGAGGTGATGTGACAAGGTAGCAGCAGAACTGAATGAGTAAGCACAGTGAGGTACGCACAGTGAGAATGCACATGCACACAGAATGAGGTGATCGGTGACATGGTAAGCACAGAAATGAGGTTGATGTGACAAGGTAGCACAGGTAAGCACAGAATGAGGTGATGTGACACAGTTGGTAAGCACAGAATGAGGTTGAATGTGACAGAAGGCTTGATGTCAACAGGTTGAGAATGAGGTGATGTGACAAGGAAGCCACAGAATGAGGTGATGTGAACAAGGTTGCACAGAATGAGGTGATGTTTTTGATGAGGTACGCACAGTGACTGAAGGTGATGTGACAAGGTTAGCACAGAATATGAGGTGATGTGACAAGGTTAGCAAGAATGAGGTGATGTGACAATGGTTAGCCAGAATGAGGCTGTATGTGAAAGGTTGTTAGCACAGAATGAGGTGATGTGACAAGGTAAGCACAGAATTGAGGTGTGTGAAGGGTAGACGAGAATGACGTGATGTGACAAGGTTAGCACAGAATGAGGTGATGACAAGCGTACGCACTAGAATGAGGTGATGTGACAAGGTAAGGCACAGAATGAGGTGATGTGACAAGGTAAGCTACAGAGGTGATGTGAAAAGGTACGGCACAGAATGAGGTGTGTGACAGACGGTTTAGCCACAGAATGACGGTGATCGTGACAAGTTTTAATGAGGTGATGTGACAAGGTTTCGAGCAGCATGAAATGAGGTGATGTGACAAGGTTAGCACTGAACAGAGGTAGAGGTGAATAAGACAGAAGGTGATGTGACACATGGAGGAATGAGGTGATGTGACAAGGTAAGAGCACAGACATGAGGTGCTGTGACAAGGTTAGCACAGAATGAGGTGATGTGACAAGGTAAGCACACGAATGAGGTGATGTGACAAGCAGAATGATGGTTGATGTTAGACACAGAATGAGGTGATGTGCACAAGGTAGACAGAATGAGGTGATGTGACAAGGTAGCACAGAATGAGGTAGCACAGAATGAGACATGATGTGCACAGAATGAGGGTGTGTGGACAAGGTTAGCACATAATAGGTTAACAGAATGAGGTGATAGTGACAAGGTTAGCACATGAGATGTACAAGGTTAGGTGATGTGACAAGGTAAGCACTAGAAATGAGTGAAACATGCTGACAAGGTAAGCACTGCACATGAGATGTTAGCAAACAGGTGATATGAGGGTGATGTGCGGTTGATGTGACAGGTTAGCACAGAATGAGGTGATTGTGACAGGGTAAGGACAACTAGATGAGAAGTATAACTGTTTGATCATAGGTTAGCCACAGAATGAGGTATGTGCAAGGTACCACAGAATGAGGTGATGTGACAAGGTAGAATGAGGTGAATGTGACAAGGTACAGAACCAAGATGAGGTGATGTGACAAGGTTAGCACAGATGAGGTGATTGTGACAAGGTTAGCACAGAATGGAGTGTGAAATTGACAAGGAGGTCGATGTGGACACGGTACGCACAGAATGAAGGTGATAAGTAGAACAGAATTGCAGGTGATGGTGACAAGGTGATAGCAGCACAGAATGAGGTGATGTGACAAGGTACGCACAGAATAAGGTGATGTGACAAGGTACGCAACAGAATGAGGTGATGTGACAAGGTTTAGCACAGATATGAGGTGATGTGACAAGGTTGCAGCAGAATGAGGTGATGTGACAAGGTTAAGCACAGAAATGAGGTGATGTGACGGGTAAGCACAGAATGAGGTGATGTGACAGAGGTTAGCACAGAATGAGGTGATGTGACAAGGTAAGGCACAGAATGAGGTGATGTGACAAGGCTAAGCTCACAGAATGAGGTGAATGTGACAGGTAAGAAGAAATGAGTGATGTGAAAAGGTACGCACAGAATGAAGGTGCATGTGACACGGTAGCACATGAATGAGGATGATGTGACAAGGTTAGCACAGAATGAGGTGATGTGACACAGTTTGTTAAGGCACAGAATGAGGTGGATGTGACATAGTTGCACAGAATGAGGTGATGTGACGAAGGTAAGCCTACGACATAGAGGTGTGTGACAAAGGTAGGCGCACCACCGAATGAGGTGTGTAAGAACCAACTGAAAGTTTAGCACAGAAACGAGGTGAATGTAGAATGAGGTGATGTGACAAGGTTAGCACAGAATGAGGTGATGTGACAAGGTAAGGGCACAGAATGAGGTTGATGTGACAAGGTTAGCACAGAATGAGGTGATGTGACAAGATTGTACGCAGAATGGAGGTGATGTGACAAGGTTAAACGCACAGAATGAGGTGATGTGACAAGGTTAGCACAGAATGAGGTGATGTGAACCAAAGGTAAGACCAACAGACATGAGGTGATGTGACAAGGTAAGATTCACAGATTGATGAGGTGATGGTGACAGAAATGAGGAGATGTGACATAGGTAAGAATCAGAACCTTTGAGGTGATGTGACAAGTTAGCATCAGAAATGAGGTGATGTGACAAGGTTAAGCACAGAAATGAGGTGATGTGACAAGGTTAGGCAAACAGAATGAGGTGATGTGACAAGGTTAGCACAGAATGAAGGTGATGTGACAAGGTTAGCACAGAATGAGGTGATGTGACAGGTACCACAGAATGAGGTGACTGTGAAAGGTTTAGCACAGAATGAGGTGATGTGACAAGGTTAGCACAGAATGAGGTGATGTGACAAGGTAAGCACAGATGTAGGTGGCTGTGACAATGGTTAGGCAAGAACAGAATGAGGAGATGTTGACAAGGTAAGCACAGAATGAGGTGATGATGTTGACAAGGTTAGCACAAAATGAGGTGATGTTTGACAAGGTTACGCACACGAATGAGGTGATGTGACAAGGTTAGCACAGAATGAGGTGATGTGACAAGGTTAAGGAATGAGGTGTAATGTTGACAGGTTTAGCAAGAATGAGGTGATGTGACAAGTTAGCACAGAATGAGGGATGTGAAGTTAGCACAGAATGAGGTATGTGACAAGGTTGCAGAGAAATGAGAGTGAGGTACCGCACAGTGATGGATGACAAAGTGACAAGGTGATTAGGTCGCACAGAAGAGGTGATGTGAACAAGGTTAGCACGGTGATGTGACAAGCGTGAGGGTACGCACAGAATGAGGTGAATGTGGCAAGACTGAGGTGTGTGAACGGTAAGCACAAGGTAAGCACAGATGTGAAGCGCTGTGACAAGTACTTCGCACAGAATGAGGTGATGTGGGTACGGGAGCATTAGTGAGGTGATGTGAATGAATGTGACAAGGTTGGCACAGAATGAGGTGGATGTGACAAGGTTAGCACAGAATGTGACAAGAATGGGATGAGCACGAAATACAGCATGAGGTGATGTGAACAGGTAAGCACAGAATGAGGTGATGTGACAAGCACAGAATGAGGTAGCTAAAGCACGAGAGGTGAGCCGTGGTGACAAGTTAGGAATGAGGTGATCGTGACACAGAATGAGGTGATGTGACCACAGAATGAGGTGATGTGACAAGGGCAGCAGAAGGTAATGACACAGGTTAGCGCACAGAATGAGGTAGGTTTAGCACTCAGAATGAGGTGATGTGACAAGGTTAGCACAGAATGAGGTGATGTGAAAGCGTAGCAAGAATGAGGTGATGTGACAGAGGTTTAGCACAGGTGAGAATGAGGTGAATGTGACAAGGTGAGGTGATGTGCAAGGTAACAGAATGAGGTGATTGTGAAAGGTGGACAAAGGTTAGCAAGGTAACATAGAATGAGGTGATGTGAAAGGACAAAGGCAAGATGATGGTGAGCAAGGAGACAGAATGAGTGATGTGAAAAAGTAGAAGAATGAGGTGAGAATAAGAGGTGATGTGACAGGTTACACAGAATAGGTGATGTGTAGCAGATGAGGTTGAATGTATCACAGAATGAGGTGATGTGACAAGGTTAGCTACAGAATGAGGTGTATGTGACAACGGTAAGCACAGAATGAGGTGATGTGACAAGGTTAGCACAGAATGAGGTGATGTGACAAGGTTAGGCACAGAATGAGGTGATGTGACAAGGTTAGCACAGAATGAGGTGATGTGAGTTGAGGTGAAATGTGAAGCACAGAATGAGGTGATGTGACAGGTTAACAGAATGAGGTGATGTGACAAGGTAAGCAGCAGAATGAGGTGATGTGACAAGGTAAAGCAGCAGAATGAGGTGATGTGACAAGGTAAGCACAGAATGAGGTGATGTGACAAGGTAAGGCACATGAATGAGGTGATGTGACAAGGTAAGCACAGAATTGAGGTGATGTGACAAGGTTAGCAAGAATGGAGGTGATGTGACAAGGATAGGCACAGAATGAGGTGATGTGACAAGGTAAGCACAGGAATGAGGTGATGTGACAAGGTTAGCACAAGAATGAGGTGATCGGTGACAAGGTTAGCACAGAATGAGTGATGTGACAAGGTAAGCACAGAATGAGGTGATGTGACAAGGTTAGCAACAGAATGAGGTGATGTTGACAAGGTAAGCACAGAATGAGGTGATGTGACAAGGTTAGCACAGAATGAGGTGATGTTGACAAGGCTTAAGCACAGAATGAGGTGAGTGAGGTTAGCACAGAAATGAGGTGATGTGACAAAGTAGCACAGAATGAGGTGATGTGACAAGGTTAAGCACAGAATGAGGTGATGTGACAAGGTTGCACAGAATGAGGTGATGTGACAAGGTTACGCACAGAATGAGGTGATGTGACAAGGTAGCCACAGAATGAGGTGATTTGACAGGTCGCACAGAAATGAGGTGATGTGACAGGGCCAGAATGAGGTGATGTGACAGGCACAGAATGAGGTGATGTGACAAGGGTTAGCACAGAATGAGGTGATGTGACAAGGTAAGCACAGAATGAGGTGATGTGACCAAGGTACGCACAGAAATGAGGTGATTGTGACAAGGTTAGCACAGAATGAGGTGATGTGACAAGGTTAGCACAGAATGAGGGATTGTGACAAGGTAAGCACAGAATGAGGTGATGTGACAAGCGTTAGCACAAGAATGAGGTGATGTGACAAGGTTAGCACTGAATGAGGTGATCGTGACAAGGTTAGCACAGAATGAGGTGATGTGACCTAGCACAGAATGAGGTGATGTGACAGGTTTGAATGTGCAGGTTAAGCACAGAATGAGTGATGTGACAAGGTTAGCACAGAATGAAGGTGATTGACAAGGTAGCACAGAATGAGGTGATGTGACAAGGATAGCACAGAATGAGGTGATGTGACAAGGTTAGCACAGAATGAGGTGATGTGACAAGGTTAGCACAGAATGAGGTGATGTGACAAGGTTAGCACAGAATGAGGTGATGTGACAAGGTTAGCACATGAGGTTTGATGTGACAAGGTTAGACAGAATGAGGTGATGTGACAAGGTTAGCACAGAATGAGGTGATGTGACAAGGTTAGCACAGAATGAGGGTGATGTGACAAGGTTAGCACAGAATGAGGTGATGTGACAGGTTAAGCACAGAATGAGGTGATGTGACAAGGTTAGCACAGAATGAGGTGATGTGACAAGGTTAAGCACAGAATGAGGTGATGTGACAAGGTAAGCACAGACAGAATGAGGTGATGTGACAAGGTTAGCACAGAATGAGGTGATGTGACAGAGGTTAGCACAGAATGAGGTGATGTGACAAGGTTAGCACAGAATGAGGTGATGTGACAAGGTAAGCACAGAATGAGGTGATGATTTGACAAGGTGGTTAGCACAGAATGAGGTGATGTGACAAGGTTAGCACAGAATGAGGTGATGTGACAAGGTAAGCACAGAATGAGGTGATGTGACAAGGTTAGCACAGAATGAGGTGATGTGACAAGGTATCACAGAATGAGGTGATGTGACAAGGTTAGCACAGAATGAGGTGATGTGACAAGGTAAGCACAGAATGAGGTGATGGTGCAAGGTTAGCACAGGTGTGTGCAGTTACGCACAGACGGTGAGGTGATGACGGTGAACAAGGTTACAGAATGAGGTGATGTGACAAGGTAAGCACAGAATGAGGTGATGTGACAAGGTAAGCACAGAATGAGGTGATGTGACAAGGTTAGCACAGAATGAGGTGATGTGACAAGGTAACGCACAGAATGAGGTGATGTGACAAGGTTAGCACAGAATGAGGTGATGTGACAAGGTTAGCACAGAATGAGGTGATGTGACAAGGTAGCACAGAATGAGGTGATGTGACAAGGTAAGCACAGAATGAGGTGATGTGACAAGGTTAGCACAGAATGAGGTGATGTGACAAGGTTAAGCACAGATGAGGTGATGTGAAAGGTAGCACAGAAATGAGGTGATGTGACAGGTTAGCACAGAATGAGGTGATGTGACAAGGTTAGCACATGTGAATAAGAGAGGTGATGTGACAAGGTAAGCACAGAATGAGGTGATGTGACAAGGTAGCACAGAATGAGGTGATGTGACAAGGTTAGCACAATAGAATGAGGTGATGTGACAAGGTTAGCACAGAATGAGGTGTGTTGACAAGGTTAGCACAGAATGAGGTGATGTGACAAAGGTAGCACAGAATGAGGTGATGTGGACAGAAAGGTAGCACAGAATGAGTGATGTGACAAGGTTAGAACAGAATGAGGTGATGTGACAAGGTAGCACAGAATGAGGTGATGTACAAGGTAAGCACAGAATGAGGTGATGTGACAAGGTTAGCACAGAATGAGGTGATGTGACAAGGTAAGCACAGAATGAGGTGATGACGGTGACAAAATGAGGCTGATGTGACAAGGTAAGCACAGAATGAGGTGATGTGACAAGGTACGCACAGAATGAGGTGATGTGACAAGGTTAGCACAGAATGAGGTGATGTGACAAGGTTAGCACAGAATGAGGTGATGTGACAAGGTTAGCACAGAATGAGGTGATGTGACAAGGTTAGCACAGAATGAGGTGATGTGACAAGGTTAGCACAGA
>JAJSRW010001265.1:0-10000 GCA_022414725.1 Microglena sp. YARC | reverse complement strand
GGTGGTGGTAGTAGTTGTGGTGGTGGTGGTGGTGGTGGTAGTAGTGGGTGGTGTGTGGTGGTGGAGTGGGTGGTGGTGGTGGTAGTAGTGGTGGTGTGTGGTAGAGTGGTGGTGGTGGTGGGTAGTAGTAGTTGTGGTGGTGGTGGTGGTAGTAGTAGTCGTGGTGTTGTGGTGGTGGTGGTGGTAGTAGTAGTGGTGGTCGGTTGGTGGTGGTGCTGGTGAAGTAGTGGTAGTAGTAGTGGTGGTGGTGGTAGTAGTAGTGGTGGTGGTGGTGTGGTAGTGTTTGGTAGAAGGGGTGGTGGTGGTAGTATGTAGGGTGGTGGTGGTGGTAGTAGTAGTGGTGGTGGTGGTGGTGGTAGTAGTGGTGGGGTGGTGGGTGGTAGTTGTAGTGTTGGTAGTGTGGTGGTCGTAGTGTGGTGGTGTGGTGGTAGTAGTAGTGGTGGTGGTAGTGGTGGAAGTGGTAATGATGGTGGTGGTAGTAGTGGTGGTGGTGGTGGTTGTGGTAGTAGTTGTGGTGGTGGTGGTAGTGGTAGTAGTGGTGGTGGTGGGTGGTGGTAGTGGGTGGTGGTGGTGGTGGTAGTGGTGGTGGTGGTAGTAGTAGTGGTGGTGGTTCTGGTGGTGGTGGTGGTGGGAATGGTGGTGGTGGTGGTGGTTCTGGTGGTGGTGTTAGTATTGGTGGTGGTGGTGGTAGTAGTGGTGGTGGTGGTGGTGGTGGTAGTAATAGTGGTGGTAATAGTGGTGGTGTGTGGTGGTTGTATGGTGGTGGTGGTGGTGGTGGTTCTGGTGGAGGTAGTTGTGGTGGTGGTGGTGGTGGTGGTAGTGAAGCATACAGCAATACATACACCGGTGTGTTTTCATTTGTTAGGTGAGTCATAATAGTGGTGGTGGTGGTGGCGGTCATAGTGAGGGTACCTATCTAGCGCTTCTACGTATGGTGTTTGGTGGTGGTAGTTGAGGGGTGGTGGAGGTAGTTGCTGGTAGTTCTGGTGTTGGTGTTGTAGTGGTGATGGTTCTGGTGTTGGTGTTGGTAGTGGAATTGGTGTTGGTAGTGGTGGTGGTTCTGGTGTTGGTGTTGGTAGTGGAATTGGTGGTGGGGGTGGGGGTGGGGGTGGTAGTGGTAGTGGTGGTAGTGGTGGTGGTAGTGGTGGTAGTAGTGGTGTTGGTAGTGGTGTTGGTAGTAGTGTAGGTAGTGGTGTTGGTATTGGTGTTAGTAGTGGTGGTGGTGGTGGTAGTGGTGGTGGAAGTGGTGGTGGTGGTAGTGGTGGTGGTGGTGGTGGTGGTGGTGGAAGTGGTGGTGGTGTATGCGTTGGTGGTAGTTTAAGGTGGTTGTGGTGGTAGTTTGTGATGGTAGTTGTGGTGGTGGTAGTGGTGGAAGTGGTGGTAGTTTTAGGTGGTAGTGGTGGTGGTAGTGGGTGATATATGCGATATAAAAAAAATAAAATATATGATGCGATATTAATATATGATCTGGTATGATGTAATATTTATATGTAATGTGAAATGATGTGATATGATGTGATGTGATATTTGTATATGATGTGATATGATTATGATGTGATTTAATATATGTGTGATATAACCAGTAGTAAATAATGTGATATGATTTGATGTGATATTAATATTTGATGTGGTATTAGTATGTAATGTGATATGATATTATGTGATATGAATATATGATGTGATATTAGTATATGATGTGATATGATGATGTGATATTAAAATATGATATAATATGATTTATATCAATATATGATGTGATATGATATGGTGTGATATTGATATATGATGTGATATGACATGATGTGATGTGATATTAATATATGATGTGGTATGATATGATGTGATTTTAATACATGTTATGATATTAATATGTGATGTTAAATGATATGATAAGATGTGATGTGATATTCATATATGATATGTCATGAATATATATGTTAATGATATGATATGATAGATGTGATGTGATATTACTTATAATGTTGTGTGATATGATGTGATATTAATAATATTATGTGATGTGATATGAACACTGTATCGCCTGTACAATCCTTTCAGGGGCCTGGCACTGCGTTGTTGTGTTCCCCTCCTTACGCCCACCCCCCCACCCCTTCGAATTTTTTGTTTTACTTTAGACCTGCTTCTTGCTGCGATAGGAGTTTATTTATTTGGTTTTCTACCTCCCCGCCCCCCCTCCCTCCCCCCGCCCCCCTCATCCCCTCCTCCCCATCCTCCTCCCTCCCCCCTCCTCCCCCTCCCCTCCCTCCTCCTCTCCTCCCCCTCGCTCCCTCCCTCCTCCCCCTCCCTCCCTCCTCCCCCCCCTCCTCCCCTCCCTCCCTCCTCCTCCTCCCCCCCTCCCTCTCTCCCCTCCCCCTCCTCCCTCCCCCCTTCCTCCCTTCCCTCCCTCTCTCCCTCCTGTCCCCTCCCCACCCCTCCCCCTTTTCCGGTCCTCCTCCCTCCCTCCTCCCTCCTCCTCCTCCTCCCTCCCTCCCTCCCCCCATCTCCTCGCTCCCCTACCCTCCCTCCCTCCCTCCCCCCATCCTCCGCTCCTCACCCTCCTCCCTCCTCCCTCCCTCCCTCCCTCCTTCTCGCCTCCCTCCTCCCTTCCCTTTTCCAAATCTGTGGAGGGCCCATATTCTCGTTCGTCACTTTCAGGGGCCTGGCAGCGATACAGAATGTCAACATAAACGCTGGCCAGCTTATACACAAGGCACAGACGCTGGGCGGAATATTTTTGTTTTTCTCTTCAGATACCTGCTTCTGCCAGCGCTATAAATTTTTTATTTTGTTTTTGCCCCCCCCCCTCGCCCCCCCCCTACCCCTCCCCCCTCACAGTTGTACGTACATACACACACACACATACATACACCAGTACCACCGTCCTCCCTCCCAACTTATGCAGGGGCTGGCAGTGAGAAGAAGGTGAACATAACGTGGCCCAGCTCATTACACAATGGCACCAGACCTGGCGTTTTTATTGCCTTTTCTTTAGACCTGCTTTTGCTGGCTAGGAAGTTTTGTATTTGGCCCCTCACCCACACGCACCACACACCTTCCCTCCCTTCCAAACTGTAAGGCTCATGTTTCACTCCACACTTTCAGGGGGCTGGCAGTGAAAACGTTGGTCCCGCACGCACCACCCACACACAACCCACACACGCACACACACACCTTCCCTTCCCCTTCCAAACTTGTAGGCTCATATTTCACTCCACACTTTCAGTGGCTGGCAGTGAAAAACGTTGGTCCCCCCACCACCACACCACGCACACACACACGTATGGCACACACACACTTCCTCCTTCAACTGTAAGGCTCATATTAAATCCATTTCAGGGGGGCTGGCATGAAAACAGTTGTCCCCCCCCACCACACCACCACAGCATTGACGCACACACACACACACCCTTCCTCCCTTCCAAATGTTATCTCATATTTTCTCCATCTTTCAGTGGCCTGGCAGTGAAAACGTTGGTCCCCCCACACCCACACCACACCACGCACACACATACCATACACAAACCGTTTCCTCCCTTCCAAACTTATGCAGGGGCCTGGAGTGAGAAAGAATTCAACAATAACGTTGGCACAGCTATACAGAGGCCAGCTTACAGCGCTTGTCGTCATTATGTCGGGATCCTATAGTCGCCGCTACTACTTTCAGCTCACTATACACGGTGTGTGTGGTTCTTCTTCCCCTATTGGGTATTTATAAGCGAGTTGTATGTTTTTGTATTTATTTATTTATTTATTTATTCTTATTTTATTTATTTATTATTTATTATTATTTATTTGAGTTTGTATGTATTTATTTTATTTATTTATTTATTTAATTATTTGAGTTTGTATGTAATTTTGTATTTATGTTATTTATTTATTTATTTCATCAAAACCCGAGTAGCCCAAGTGAAAAAGAAGGTAAATACCAGGGGGCTGGCAGTTGAGGGCATAGCCTTACCAGCACTTGATCTTCATAATGAGGATCCTATCTTCGCACTACTCTCAGCTTCCACTTCTACAGGTGTGTGTATGGCATTGTCATCCCCCTAAACTACTTTGCATCTATTTATTTATTATTATTATTTATTATTAATTTATTTATATTTTATTAATTTATTATTTTTTATTATTTATTATTTAATTATTTATTATTCATTATTTTTTATTATTCATTATTTATTATTCATTTATTTTATTTTTATTATTTATTGGGCCTATTTGGGAAAGCCGTTTCAGGCTAGACGGTAAACAGCGCTAAACACTTTCTCCTAGCAAACTGAGAGATCCTATCTGGCGATACTACCTGCAGTCCCTCCACTTTTTCATTAGCGCGTGTGGTTTTTATGATTCCCCCTATTTTATGTATTTATTTATGCATGAATGTATTTATTTGCATAATGTATTTATATTTTTACCTGTTTGCAATGCCTTTACCGCTAGACGGTAACCCCATGGAGATCTACTTTCGCGCTTCCCGAGTCAGCCCAAGTGAAAAAAGAAGGTCAATATTTTATTTATTTATTTATTTATTTACTTTCATCAAAACCCCGAGTAGCCCAAGTGAAAGAGGTCAATACCAGGGGGCTGGCAGTGGGCATAGCACAATTCCCCTACCATGCCATACACAGGCCACCAGCTTACCAGCACTTGAATCTTCATAATGAGAATCCTATTTCGTCACTTCTACTATCAGCCTTCCTTACAAGATTGTATCGTGAGTTTTATTCGTAACCTACCGGCCCTACGTATGCATTTATGTATTTCAATGTTACATTCTCAGAGAGAGTATATAAATAATAAAAACATTTGCATCTCAGGTGAAAGTAATATAAAAATAAAAAACAATTTTCAGCAGAAATGAATATAAAAGCAATATAAAAATACAAATTTGCATGAGCAAAAGTCCAGCATGGCCTTTGAGTTCTGACAAGTTCCACAAGCAGGCTGAGCAGGACATTAAATGTGTGTTGTATGCAGATTGTGTGCAATAAAATATAAAATGCGTACATATATATATGTTTTGTATAATCTATAATAATATATTTGTATATATATATATATGTTACTATTATATCATATATATATATATATATATATATATATATATATATATATAGAGAGAGAGAGAGGGATAGATGATAGATAGATGATAGACAGATAGATAGATAGATGAGATAGATATATGTGGTGGTATTAATAATAAAAATTATAAGTTTATAATACACCTCACCACATTTTCATCCAGCGCGAATTCCGCGTGGCCTTAGAGGGCTTCTGACAAGTTTCATAGCGAGTTGAGCAGGAGATGATGAACATTGTTGTGAATATATATAAATATTAATATTTTATACTAATATAATATATACTTATATATATATTTAATATATATATATATATATTATAATAATAAAAGCATATATACATCTATATTATAATAAACCAAACCACCAACCATGTTTTTATCCAGGCAAAAGCCAGTAATGGCCTTCGAGGGTCTGCAAGTTCATAAGTGGGTTGAAAAGGATATTCAGTTTGGTACTTCCAATAGTAAAATAAAAACTGTAGAATATAAGAGTTTTTTTTTTTTT
This sequence comes from Microglena sp. YARC, assembly GCA_022414725.1. Lineage (NCBI taxonomy): Eukaryota > Viridiplantae > Chlorophyta > Chlorophyceae > Chlamydomonadales > Chlamydomonadaceae > Microglena > Microglena sp. YARC. The sequence continues at coordinate 4,412 of JAJSRW010001265.1, read as the reverse complement.
AATAACCAGCACTCATACCCACATTTGCATCAACGAAAGTCCAGCGAGGCTTTGAGGGGTGCTTTCAAGTTTCACAAGCGAGTTGGGAAGGACATAAGTTTGTATTTTTCATACAATATTACTACATAAAATAAAAATATAAATAAACCAAGAGACGGAACGGCCGGCGCTGAGTCGACAAGTACGTGAAGACGGATACATCATATCTCTCACCCGCGGTGTCTTCTAAATCAACGCGGACGGCTCCCATAATACTACGGGTAAGGATACCCAATAAGGTTATGGGCGGCGAGGGATTACCTTGGAAACCCCTCCTATGCTAAATCCCTGGTCAGCGTGGATCTGGCGGTGAGGTGCTGGCTCATTCGACCGCAACTGAAGTTCAAGACCCGGATGAATGGGGAGCCGGCGGTTTTAAGGGAGTACGCGGTACCAAGTGTCCCGACCGAGATGATGGTGGTGGACCAATCGCTGGATGAGCTGGCCACAGAAGTGCGTGAGAGTTCCGGGGACCAGCTTACTGCACCTGGTTGGCCACGGCCCCCTGAAGAGCTACTATCTGCACACACCCGAAGATAGTCGGTGCTGGCAGTGACCACACCTGGAAGACGGCGGCCCGCGGTTGGAAGATAAACGCGGCATCTGCTCGATTGCCGTGTACTATACTGTTGCCCAGCACCCGAGACACAGAACCACACCCTTTGCGCATAGAGGCGTAGATAGTATCCCCTCCCAGCCCGGGCAGTTCGTGGTAGCCGGAGCCATTTGCGCCAGGGAAGCGTGCTCCAGTGGTGCGAACAACCGCGCCGTTCTGATTTAGCAGCAGCGGTGGCCAGGAACGATAAACCGGTGTGAAATTGATGCCGTCCCCAGTAGTGCAGGCTATCTAGGTCTGCACATGCTTTCGGTTCACATCGCAGTAGATAGTGAAACGCCATGTATTATGCGCGCTCTCACACGAGTGCTGGTCCGGAGCGCGAAGTACTGGTTCACGGACTCCTGGGCTCAGGTTGTATCCCATCGGTCCAGACTCAAGCTCGGCGGCCTCTTTAAGTTATCTCGAGGCGTCCTTAAACGGCGCTGGTTCTTCGATCTCTGCACCTGCCGCATCATGCTCGCCGTGCGGCAATATTAGGGAGGCGGCGGAGCAATCGTGCGTTTCCCGGTGGCACGCGTTTTTAAACACTAGCGCAGGTTTACGTGTGGGACCTAGCATGACAGGGCCTTTCAGAACACCCTCAGGCTGATTGTTGTCTCACCCCCGTAGTAGAAGTACTTGACACGGGGCTGGCGGTTGTGCGCAACCAAGAATGAGCATACGCAGGTTAACCGAAGCTCAGGCACGAAGTAGTTGTTCACCTCCTCGCGATTCTGTACAGCTCCTGTTGCGGTGTGATATACGCATGTCGATATAGTTAGCACGGACTTGTTGCAGGGCAGCTTCGAAGCACGTGCAGGGGACGTAAGGCTTGGTGAGTCGGTTGGGATCCACGGTCGTCACCCATTCCAGACCTGGATAGCAATCCCCGCAGCAGGCATACGCGCAGCCTCGAGGTGAGTGGGCCCCGCGAAGTACAGCGGGTAGCCTGCTTCATTCGGTTGCCAGCCTAATGTCGTACTGACTCGAGCAGCATAGACTCCGCGCAGCAACGCAGGCAATGGGTGCGCAGATACACCGGCGGGAGACCAAAAGGCATCATGACTCCCTGCTACAGGTGCGGGTGTATTGGTAGCGGGGGATAGACATCCTCAGTATCTCGATGTAACAGGTAGGCTGCTGCAGAGGGCTCCTGTTGTAGATAGGCTCCCACTCAGAGGGCTGATCGGGAGGGACAGTATGGGCCCGAAACTGGTGCTCGTCTGTTACGGCCATAGTAGGGGGTCAGATAGTACGGTAGCTTCGGCGACTTATATTGAGCTCAGGGCGGAGCAACTTCCGTAGCACCCTGGAGCCTGGGCGGGATCACACGGTGGTGTCTGCAGGCTCGTACGGGCGTGCGGGCTATAACGGGCTGTACACCGGGCCGCAAATGATTACCGAAGCGACGCTCCGAGTGTTAGCCGGATTCGATAGGCCGAATCTTTCTCGTGCGGCGAACACCGGGCGTGCGGATTCCGATTAGCGCGTCCAGAAGGTAGGCAGATTCTGTGCTGTGTTTGTGCTGGGTTGCTGTGCTGGGTTGGGTGCTGTGCTGGGTTGTGCTGTGCTGGGTGCTGTGCTGGGTTGTGCGGTCGTGCGGGATATAGTGCTGCTAGAAGTGCCCGTACACACGCCGGGGGTATCACATATCGATCTGGCGCTGGCTCTAGTTCGGGCGACTCGTCTAGATACGTGTTTGTGTGCGAGGAAATATATACCGTACGTAGTGCGGCGTACTCACTGCGACACAAGACAGGATATCAGAATGGTTGCACCACGCGATCGGTCGTGGCGTCGTGTGCCTGAACGTGGATCCCGTACAACCTTTGGAGCGTGAGCGAGTAGCACAGGCTGATTGCGAGATAAAGCGTGATGAACTCTGCCGCACTGGTATTTCACCGCCGTGATCGTCGTGTAGAGAACCCGTGCGTCACAATACTCACACTCGGCTCCCGTGCTAGCTGTGTGGGTGCACGCTCAAAGTTGGTATACCCGCGGATGTGCGCACGGGTTACGGTGCAGCCAAACAGACCCTGTGTGGTACGCTCGTACTGGGATCAAACCCGGGGGCGTATACTACTCGGGAACAGGATAGCCGAGAATATGCACCGGATATATCGGCTCGAACGATCCGCGCCATACATCCGGGGCGTCGACAAGAGCCCCGCGTTCGTTGCAGGATCCCGAGTGTCCCCTGACTGCGATACTAAACGGCCGCACTTACTAGGGCCAACCCTCCGGACCTGTTCAACTTTTGAGCCCCCGTACCCTCTATCGTCGTCGTATCGCCGCTTTATCGTACTGCCCGCGGTCGTGCTATACCCGGGTATTGTACTACCGACGCCGTGGCTCGACGCTCGATTGATCGCTTTGCTTGCTGCTTCGATGCTTGATTGCCGCCTTGTACCACGCCCCGTATGTCAGCCGCGGAGTTTACAAGCCGCGGCGCAAACAGGATCTAAACACAGGGCGATCGAACACAGCTCGTTAGTACAGGTGTGGGTAGCATAAGGAGAGCCAATCGCAGGAACGGATACAGAGAGCGGGTTTATACTACCAGGGCCACTGATTAGAGCACTCGAGTGTAATGCGCACACGGGCTTCACCGAGGTTGCTGAGGCTGATGACCGGCTCGCTACCTTCTGCACACAGGCGGATTGCGCTGGCTGAATTGACGGAACACAAGAGACGGAATTGACGGAACACAGAGACACCACCAACCACATTTGGTGGCAGGCGAACAGTCCAAGCGTGGCCTTTGGAGGGTACTTTCAAGTTCCACTAAGCAAGTTGAGTAAGTACATTAATTTGTATATTCTATAGTATAATAAAAATTACAATACGTTTTAATAAACCATCACACCCACATTTGCATCCTGGCTAAGTCAGAGCGCTTTGAGGGAGTGACAAGTTCCAGCAGGCGAGTTGAGAAGTATTTAATTTTGTATTTTATTTAGTATATATTAAAAAAACAATCATCCAGGAAGGTCCAGCGCGGCCTTTGAATTGTGCTGAAAACATCACAAGCGGGTTCAGAAGGACATTTAGTTTGTATGTTAATGTAGGAAAAGTCAGCGCGACTTTGAGGGAGTGCAAGTTCCACAAAGAGAGTTGAGAAGGACATGAATTGTGGCAGTACTAGCGCGAAGAGTATGGCAAGAGCTTCTGCTTGAAGCGGTAACAACCGAGAGTCATCAAGGGAATGTACAACGAATTTGTCGAGGTGGGTGGGGTGGGGCTGGGTGGGAGGGGACGGGAAGTGTGTGTGGGGGGTGGGGGGGGTGGGAGGGGTGGTGGGGGGGTAGTATTCTGCTTAAAGGTAGAACCTGCAGCAGCTCATGAGGGAATGTAAACCAACGAATCGTCGAGGTGGGTGCTCGGGGGTATGGAGGTGGGTGGGGTGGAAACCACACACACACCAACCACCTCAGAACCACAGCCACACGAAGCGGCACAACCACAGCAGCTCATCAAAGGGGCAATGTAAGCGAATTTGTTGGGTGGGGGGGGTGGGGTCTGTTGGGAGGGGAGCGGAGAGAGTGTGTTGTGTGTGTGTGGGGGGGGGGGGGGGGGGGGGGGGGGTAGTGCAGCCACAGGTACAATCCGCAGGCAGCTGATGAAGGGAATGTCAACCGATTTGTTGATGTGTGGTGGGTGGGCAGGGGGTGGGGGGTGGGGGGGGGGTAGTGCATCACAGGTACAGATCCGCAGCAGCTGATGAAGGGAATGTTACACGAATTTGTTGATGCTGTTGGGTGGTGGGCGGGGGGGG